>CAIGQW010056839.1:10252025-10265557 GCA_903798125.1 Danio choprae | reverse complement strand
CGTCTATTAATGAAATATTGACTATTGATTAAATATTATCTATTAATTAAATGTTGACTACTGATTTAATTTTCACTACCGATTAAATATTGACTGTTGATTAAATATTGACTATTAATGAAATATTGACTACTGAATAAATATTGTCTATTGATTAAATATTGACTTCTGATTGAATATTTACTTCCGAATAAAAATTGACTGTTGATTAGATATTGTCTATTAATTAAATATTGATTGATTAAATATTGTCTATTAATTAAAGATTGACTACTGATTAATTATTGACATGATCAAATATGGAATATTGATTAAATATCAACTATTGATTAAATGTCGACTATTTATTGACCAATAATTGAATATCAACTATTCATTGAACATCAACTATTGATTGAATATTGACTATTGATTAAACAGACTTTATTATATATTGACTATTGATTAAATGGATAATTTATTAAATATTGACTATTGATTGAATATTGACCATTGATTTTAAATACCATAGACAACTGATTAAATATTGGCTATTGATTAAGTATTGATTATTAAGAAAATACTGATTATTGATTAGATATAGGTTGAAATGTTGATTAAATATAAACTATTGATTGAATAAACTATTAATGAAATATTGACTATTGATTAAATATTGACTATTGATTGAATAAACTATTAATGAAATATTGACTATTGATTAAATATTGACTATTGATTGAATAGACTAATGAAATATTGACTACTGAATAAATATTGACTTGATTGAATATTGAGGATCAAATATGGAATACTGATTAAATATTGACTATTGATTGAATATTGACTGAATATTAACGTGATAAAATATTGAATATTGATTAAATATAGACTATTGATTAAATATAGATTATTGATAACATTGATAACAACCAATAATTAAATATCAACTATTGATTGAACATCAACTATTGATTGAATATTGATTAAACAGACTTGATTATATATTGACTATTGATTGAATATCAACTATTGATTAAATAATTGATTATATATTGACTATTGATTGAATATTGACCATTGATTGTAAATACCATAAACAATTGATTAAATATTGGCTATTGATTGAATGATGATTATTGATTAAATGTTGAATGAGTATTGATTATTGATAAAATACTGTTTATTGATTAGATATAGACTATTGAAACAATTGACTATTGATTAAAGACTATTAATGAAATATCGACTATTGATTGAATATTAATTATAGATAAAATAATAGACTATTGATTTAATATTGACTATTGATTACATATTGATTGAACAGTTTGTCATCTGCCATGTGTAAATGTGTTGAAATCATGATCTCACCACTTCCCGTATCCCGCTAACTCCATCTTTTCTCCTTTTCTCCTCCGCATGCCTCGCTCTCTAGGACAAGAGTTCACAGGCTCTGAGCCTCAGCAATGTGGCGGGAGTTTTCTACATCCTGGTGGGCGGCCTGGGTCTGGCCATGCTGGTGGCCCTGGTCGAGTTTTGCTATAAGTCCCGCGCCGAGGCCAAGAAACTGAAGGTGGAATCGGCTGAACTGAATTTTAGCCCCGCTCCCAGCCCGACGCACAGTGTGCAGAACTTAGCCACTTATAGAGAGGGATACAACGTGTACGGCTCTGACGCAGTAAAGATATAGGGGTAGGACAGTATACGTCTGCTTGCGGTCGCAGGGGTGTTCGGCCTGACCCTCGTCAGACGTCCCGCTAATGTTGTGACCGCTTTCCCATCTTTACGTTGACTTGCGTTTAGTTTTGTTTTTTGTTTTCTTTCAAAGAGATCCCTCCATTTCTGTCGCCTGTCGTTTCCTTTCGCATCTGTTTATTTATTTTGGTTCTGTTCTTTTTCTGGAGTTGCCTTGACTAGATGATGGCATCGGTTTGGTCTTCTGGCTGCAGTTGCTGGTGTTTGCACTGTTGGCTTTCTTGTTTCAGACACCTGCATTAAAGCAAAAAAAAAAGGCACAAGATGAAGAACATATAAAACACACACATATACATGGACAAAGCTGCCATATTGCATTAGGATCTCAAAAATTTCGTGTACGACCTTCAAAACACTTTATATAGGAATGCTGCTTATATACTGTTTATTTCGAGATGCTTTAGAGATACTCTCTGCTATAGACCAGCGCTTCTCAGCTTGCTTTTTTATTAGGATATAGACAATGCTATCAAATCATGTGACTTAGCATGTATAATTCAAGTCAGAATGATCAGTCCTCCTTTTTTATTTTTCAAATATTTCCCAAATGATGTTGAACAGATTCAGGAAATTTTTTTACAGTATTTCCCATATTATTTTTTCTTCTGGAGGAAGTCTTATTTGTTTTATTTCGGCTACAATAAAAGCAGTTTTTGATTTTTTTAAAGCATTTTATTCTAAAGCATATTATTCGCCCCCTTAAGCAATATTTCTATTGGATTGTCTACAGAACAAACCACTGTTATACAATGACTTGCCTAATTACCCTAACTTTACCCTAATTAACCTAGTTAAGCCTTTAAATGTCACTTTAAGCTGAATACTATTCATTCATTCATTCATTTTCTTTTCGGCTTAGTCCCTTTATTAATCTGGGGTCGCCACAGCAGAATGAACCACCAACTTATCCAGCATATGTTTTACGCAGTGGATGCCCTTCCAGCCGCAACCCATCACTGGGAAACATCCATACACACTCATTCACACTCATACACTATGGACAATTTAGCTTACCCAATCCACCTATACCGCATGTCTTTGGACTTGTGGGGGAAACCGGAGCACCCGGAGGAAACCCATGCGAACACGTGAGAACATGCAAACTCCACACAGAAATGCCAACTGACCCAGCCGAGGCTCGAACCAGCGACCTTCTTGCTGTGAGGTGATTGTGCTACCCACTGCGCCACCCAGCTGAATACTAGTGTCTTGAAGAATATCTATGTGCTGTCATCATGGCAAAGATAAAAGTTATTAAAACTATTATGTTTAGAAATGCGTTGAACAAAATCTTCTTCTGTTAAACAGAAATTATGGAAAAAATATAAAGGGGGGTTAATAATTCAGGAGGGCGAATAATTCTGACTTCAACTATGCAGTAGTTTTCATTATAAATCAGCTTACTTTTCAAAATCTGATTAAATTTGCAAATAAATATACAAATAATTATGAAAAAAACTGTTTAACCCTTGTATTACATAAAAAATCTGAGTGTGGTTTTTATGGTAAGATTTAAACCTAGCTGGATTTAATGTAATTCCCCACGAAAAGCAGGTAAAAACAGTAAGGCTTTGAAAAAATAAGCTCATGTTGTGATGTTTGAGAAGTATGGAAGGGATTAGTTCACCCAAAAGTGAAAATTCTGTCATTATTCACGTCACTTTCACTTTCTTATGTTGAACACAGAGGTTTAAAATAACCACTGACTCATATTTCATGTTACTGCTATGACTGTTTTTCACCAACATTCTTCATAATATCTTCTTTTGTGTTCAACAGAAACTCATAAAGGTTTAGAAATACTCGAGTGTCAATTGAAATCTACACTTTACACTCAATACAAATGAACTTTACATGCATTTTTATGATCCTAATTGAGAAAATGTTGTATGCTGTAAATTAAATGGTCAAATTTACTCAAAAAAATGGATTTTTGACGTTAAAAATACAGTAGAAACCGTAAAATAAATATAAAAATTAACAGTTAACTACCGTATTTCATTATTTATAATGTTTAATTTATAGTTTAGTACCATGATGCATTATAGTATTTATAATATCTACGTTACATTGTCAAAAGTATGAAAATACTAAAAATGTTTACTAAAAATACTGAAAATGTTTCATATTCCTCAAACACGCACTGAAATTGAGGGCACTGTTATATGACCACCAACGTAAACTCTATGCCATCTGGTGGTCATGTTTGGCACAGCTCATTTTTTGAAATATCAGCTTATATATATGTAATTTGTTCAGATATTTAGCTTTGGTTTGCTGTGATATATATTTAATGTAATTTAATAAAATATGCATTTATTGTTTTATTACTTTTATAAACGTAAAGGCACATAACGTTTACTTTTAATGTTTACTTTACAAACATTGTCAAAAGTTAGAAAAATATGGTTCATATTCCTCAAAACACACCGAAATTGGGGGCGCTCTTATATGGTCACCAACGTAAACCAATGTAAAATCTAGTGGTCATGTTTGGTACTGCAGTTAAACAAAATCCTGGTGAAAGCTCATTTTTTGAGATATCAACTTCAAATTTGGAACATAACTTGTTCAGATATTTAGCTTTGGTTTTCTGTGAAATATATGTTATATAATAAAATCTAAATTTTTATTTGACTACTTTTATAATGTTATAGGCACATAACTTTTACTTATAATGTTTACTTTACAAACATTGTCAAAGGTATGAAAAAATATGGTTCATATTCCTCAAAACACACCGAAATTGGGGGCGCTCTTAAATAGTCACCAATCGAAACTGTATGTCATCTGGTGGTCATGTCTGGTACTGCAGTTAAACAAAATCTTAGTGAAAGCTCATTTTTTGAGATATCAATCTCAAATTTGGAATATAATTTGTTTAGATATTTAGCTTTGGTTTTCTGTGAAATATATATGTTATGTTATGTAATATAATAAAATATACATTTTTGTTTTGCTACTTTTATAATGTTATAGGCACATAACGTTTACTTATAATGTTTACTTTACAAACATTGTCAAAAGTTAGAAAAATATGGTTCATATTCCTCAAAACACACCGAAATTGGGGGCGCTCTTATATGGTCACCAACGTAAACCAATGTAAAATCTAGTGGTCATGTTTGGTACTGCAGTTAAACAAAATCTTACTGAAAGCTCATTTTTTGAGATATCAACTTCAAATTTGGAATATAATTCGTTCAGATATTTAGCTTTGGTTTTCTGTGAAATATATATGTAATATAATAAAATATACATGTATAGTTTTATTACTTTTATAAACTTAAAGGCACATAACTTTTATTTGTAATATCTTTTTTACAAACATTGCAAAAGTATGAAAAAAATATGCTTCATATTTCTGGAAACACATCGAAATTGGGGGCGCTCTTAAATGGTCACCAATGGAAACTGTACTGCGGCCAAACAAAGTCTTACTGAAAGCTAATTTTTTGTGATATCAACTTCAAATTTGGAAAATAATTCGTTCAGATATTTAGCTTTGGTTTTCTGTGAAATATATATGTAATATAATAAAATATACATTTATTAATTTATTATTTTTATAAACCTAAAGGCACATAACTTTTATTTTATTTAACATTATTTAAACATTTTTTCACTTTAGCTTTAAAATGAGACCAAGCATTTATTAAGGGGTTAAAAAGAACCACAATAACATCAACAACAACAAAAAACATAAGTAAAATGTCATGCGGGAACTTCTGCGAAAGTCAATTTACAGCTATTCACCGTACATATTAATAAAATGTACTGTTATCCAGGTTACAGATTTTTACTGTAGCATTTTACAGTATTTTGCCATTAAAATCACCATTTTTTACAGCATTACTCTAATTACCGTGCAATGTAATACAAGGGTTAAAAATAACTCAATAATTGTGTAATCCTCCCATTGAACCCCAAAGCAAAAGCAGTTGAGATCCTCTGCTATAGACAGCAGCTACAGTACGTGCAGCGCATTATTTGGCACAAGCAGGGCATTATAGATCGAACGGCTGTTGGTTTAATGATGTTCGGTTGCGTTTGACTGTCTTTTTGTTGTAAGTGACATCAACAAACCAATCTATAATGCTGTACTGATGCCGAGCAATGCTTCATATATTAGACTCACACCTACGAAGCATTAGCAGTGTGACCGTATAAAGTGTTATGGGACACTATTATTAAAGAAATGAACAAAATTAGCGGGGTTTAACAAAGAGCGAAGGGCTGCACGCTTGCGTTAGAAATGCAGATGTCTAGCCATGTTGTCTATTTTTTGATTGAGATGTTTTCTGTATTTGTCTGTGGCAGTTGCCTTGAGCTTCTCTCTCTCTGTCTATATGAATGTGTCTCCAGTGGTTGCGTTGTGATGTCACACTGTGTCATATTGTTTGCCCCTCCCCTAGAGAGTTCCACGTATTCTGACTTCGCCTCTCATCCCGCCCCCTCCTCTAGCTCACCTTCTCGGAAGCCATGAGAAACAAAGCCCGCCTGTCAATCACGGGCAGCCTGGGGGAAAATGGGCGTGTCCTGACGCCAGACTGCCCTAAGGCCGTGCACTCTGGCCCCTCCTACCGACATGGCCCCGCCCTCGCCGTGGTGTCCTCCGACCTCCCATAGAAACCAAAAACTCACCTCGTGCCTTAATCCATCTCATCCGAAGTTCAGAAACACGCCGGCTTGTGCTTCCGAGGGATTTGGACCTGAAAAGAACAACAATTCAGCCCTCGGGAGGAAGTAACAAACAAAACAAAAGACGTCAAAAATTGTAAACGAACACTGAGATGAACGTTTTGACGCAGTCGAGCATCAAGGATCCATGATGCCTTAACTGAAGCCTTTGGGGAGAAAAAACAACAACATTGAGATGAAGAAAAAAAAAATCACGTAGAAGACCAGATAACTGTACATGTAAAGACATTAGCTGCGCTTCCCTGTTCAGCATTATTAGACGTATTAACTCACACCAGAGCGACGCATTCGGTCCACTAGCTGTATTTACTAAACCGTATGTAGATATTCTCTCAGGAGCCATCCAAGGAGGACAACGACGTTCATTTTGGGAGAGGAAAAAGCGGGAGCCGCTTGCTTTTTTTATTTCATTTGTATCTTTTGGGGACTGAATTGTAAATAGACCAGTAGTAAAAGCTGAACACGATTCTTTTATAAAGCATCTTAGGTAATAATTCATTGCAATAATGACCATAGGGAGACCTGACTTGTAATTAAGAGACCTTTTATAAAACACACAAGTATTATTATTATTATTATATCTACAGAAACGAATCTATATAATAGAGGGACTAAAAACAGCACCGTTTGCGTGTGAGACCATGGCATCTGTTCTGTTAACAATTGTTTTTGATAACTGATGTAACGCAGTGTGTGTTCGTGTCTGTCTTTAATGAATGTCCACGCATTTCACCGTTCGCAAACACACACACACACACAGACACGCGAGCGTATGTGAACGCCGCACCGCATCATCACAGCAGGATCACACACACACACTGACTCCTGACTCTCACGTTTGGTGTTTGGTTTTCTTTGCGTTCTTTTGCTTTGCTCTTTGTACCCACCAATTCAAATAAAACTGGAACATTTATACTATAAATGCTTGTCTTTATTTGCATGTGGAGCGAAGGCTGATGACACTGAGGTTGTTGAATTACAATTTTAATGTTCAGCCAAAATGATCATTTATTCACCCTAAACACACAATGACACATTTTGGTAAACTGTATTATTCATTCATTCATTCATTTTCCTTCAGCTTAGTCTCTTATTTATCAGGGGTCGCCACAGTGGAATGAACCGCCAACTAATCCAGCATATGTTTTACGCAGCAGATGCACTTTCAGCCGCAACCCAGTACTGGGAAACACAGATACACCCTCATTCACACACACACTCATACACTACACCAATGGTCTCAAACTCAATTCCTGGAGGACCGAAGCTCTGCATAGTTTAGCTTCAACCACCTCCAACTCACACCTGCTTAATAGTCTCTAATAGTCTTGAATGCCTTGATTAGTTGGATCAGTTGTGTTTGATTAGGGTTGGAGCAAACTGTGCAGAGCTGCGGCCCTCCAGGAATTGAGTTTGAGACCCATGGACTACGGCCAATTTAGCTTATTCAATTCACCTATAGTGCATGTCTTTGGACTTGTGGGGGAAACCGAAGCACCCAGAGGAAACCCACGCCAACACGGGGAGAACATGCAAACTCCACACAGAAATGCCAACTGACCCAGCCGGGGCTCAAACCAGCAACCTTCATGCTGTGAAGCCACAGTGCTAACCACTGAGCTATCATTTAAATGATCTTACTTAAATGTTTGTCAACTTAATTGATTACAGAAAACTTATGTAAATATACATTTTTATATACTATTTATTATTATAATTATTCTTAGTGTGGTTTATTTCTAAACTAATTTTGAGAGGATCACGTGCTTAGGATTAAACACGGCTGGCACCGCATCAGCTCCGTTTATTGCACCCCTTCCACCCCTACTCCTTCCCTTCTCCTGACTGGGCGGCACAGCGGACTAGTGGTTAGCACTGTTGCCTCACAGCAAGAACACCACCGGTTTTGCCCCTCACCAGGCCGGTCGGCGTTTCTGTACAGAGTTTGCATGTTCTCCCCGTACTCGCGTGGGTTTTCCCCGGGCTTCCCGGTTTCCTCCCACCGTCCAAAAACATTCACCATAAGTAAATTGACCACTCCAAAATAGCATCCTAAAAAATATCTCAAGCACGTTCACAAGCAGGGGAGTTCTCGAGACCGACCTGAGCTCAAACTCCCCTCTCGCCCCTCAAACGGGAGAGAGCCCCGGGCTCGAGGATCTTATGAGCTCAGGGCTCTCTCCTGGGACAGCATGCCAAATACGCTTTATTATCAATCATCAGCCAAGTGTGAACTCTTGAATAGTCTTTTGTTGAATTAGTTTTTAAAGGTAGAGTTCAGCGGGTGCTCTTCCAGCCGCAACCCAGTGCTAGGAAACACCCATACACTCTCATTCACACACACACTCATACACTACGGTCAATTTAGTCCATCCAATTGACCTAAAGTGCATGTGTTTGGACTGTGGGGGAAACCAGAGCACCCGGAGGAAACCCACGCCAACACGGGGAGAACATGCAAACTCCACACAGAAATGCCAACTGACCCAGCCGAGACTCGAACCAGCGACCTTCTTGCTGTGAGGCCACAGTACTAACCACTGAGCCACCATTTAGCCCATCATAATTTTAATTTTTTAACTTTCAAGACAGTTATTCACTGCTTTATTGTATTCAGTGTAAGAACCATATCATAATATCACCATATTTCACAACATGCATTTCTCCCCAGAAAGAAAACGCATCAAAATACAACTCAAGAACAATAAATCTTTAAAACAAAGAAGAAGAAATGACCCCAGTTTTCTTTCTCTCAAGATGTTTGAGGTACAACCCAGGCTTTACAAACCTCAATAGACTGTATTGAAGAAAAAGAGAGACTTCTGGCTCATTCTCACTTACAGACACACACACATCTGAGGCTCTCCATCATCGGGGGCAATCCGCTTCGCTCTGGAGATCTCCACTTCATCAGACATCACAGTCTTCTGCACTCGTCTTCTTCTCCCAGACTGCTGACGCTTCCATCCCGCAGGCTTTATGTGGACTAACACAAACATTTCTGTTAGTGCGCTTCAAATATTAGACATGAAAGATGAATATTATTGCTAGAGCAGTAGCCTAGAGGGCACAAAACAGCATTAAAAAATATCTCATCATACACGTCAAAAATCTGTGAGGACAGTCATGTAACCAATTTTTGACGCCAATGCTAGATGCCAATTTGATGGTGTTGTGGCATCAAAGCAGTCAATTAACGTTAAACTGATTTGCATTTGACGCCAATATTAGACGTCAATTGATAACCTTGATGTTAAAACGCTATCAAATTCACATCAAATCATTACGCATTTTTGACGTGTTTTTTGAAACCTATATTAGATGTCAATTTGATGGTGTTTTGACATCAAGGTAGTCAATTGACATCAAATCAATTTCCATTTTTAACGTGTTTTTTGATGCCCAATGTTAGATGTCAATATAAAAGCGTTTTGACATCTAAGTAGTCAATTAACGTCAAACAATTTACATTTTTACGACAATGTTAAACGTCAATTCGATGGCGTTTTGACATCAAGGTAGTCAATTGACATCAAATCGATTTGCATTTTTGATGTGTTTTTGACACCATTATTAGATGTGAATTGACAACCTTGATGTTAAACGGCATCAAATTGACATCAAATCAATTTCCATTTTAAACGTTTATTTTTTTTTTACCCCCCGAAAGGCAAAGCTCTCGATTTACCGGTCAATCTACGTTCCTACTCTCACCTATGGTCATGAGCTTTGGGTCATGACCGAAAGGACAAGATCTCGGATACAGGCGGCCGAAATGAGTTTCCTTCGCAGGGTGGCAGGGCGCACCCTTATAGATAGGGTGAGGAGCTCTGTCACCCGGGAGGAGCTTGGAGTAGAGCCGCTGCTCCTCCACATCGAGAGAAGTCAGCTGAGGTGGCTCGGGCATCTGTTTCGGATGCCTCCTGGACGCCTACCTAGGGAGGTGTTCCAGGCATGTCCCACCGGGAGGAGGCCTCGGGGAAGACCCAGGACACGCTGGAGAGACTATGTCTCTCGGCTGGCCTGGGAACGCCTCGGGATCCCCCCGGAGGAGCTGAAGGAAGTGTCTGGGGAGAGGGAAGTCTGGGGTTCTCTCCTAAGACTGCTGCCCCCGCGACCCGGCCCCGGATAAGCGGTTGAAAATTAATGAATGAATGAATATTTTTTTTACGCCAAATTTAGATATCAGTTTGATGATGCTCTGAAATCAAAGCGATTCGCAATTTTAACATGTTTTTTGGCACCAATGTTAGATGTCAATAGATATTAGATGTTTTGATATCAAGGTAGTCAATTGACATCTAATCGATTTGCATTTTTGATGCCAACATTAGATGTCAATTTGATAGCGTTGTGACACCCAGGTAGTCAACTCCCATTAAATCGATTTTCCATTTAATGTGTTTTTAATGCCAATATTTGATGTCATTTTCATGCTTTTTTGATATCAAGCTAGTCAATTGACATCAAATCGATTCAGCATAAAAAACATGTTAAAAATGCAATGTTAGATGTCAATTTGATGGCGTTTTAGCATCAAGGTAGTCACTTGTCATCAAATTGATTTGCATTTGTAACATGTTTTTTTTACGGCAATGTTAGACGTCAATTTGATGGCGTTTTGACATCAAGGTAGTCCATTAACATCAAATCGATTTGCATTTTTAGAGTGTTTTTGACACCAATATTAGATGTCAATTGACAACCTTGATGCTAAAACGGCATTAAATTGACATCAAATCGATATGCATTTCTGATGTGTTTTTGACACCAATGTTAGATGTCAATAAATGTTAGATTTTTTGACATCAAGGTAGTCAATTGATGTCAAAACGATTTGCATTTTTAACATGTTTTTTTTTCAATGTTAGATGTTAATTTGATGGCGTTTTAGCATCAAGGTAGTAAACATCAAATCGATTAGCATTTTTAAAGTGTTTTTGACACCAATGTTAGATGTCAATTTAAAAGCATTTTGACATCACATATTGATATTGAACAATGATATTGTTTCATATGCAATACACCGATATAAGCCGAAATTCCTTTTGCATTTAAAATATGAGCAATTATTATAGAATACTGTCATGTTAAATTGCAATACATTTTTACTATCAAAAAGCATCAAAGTAAATGTTAGTGTTGATCAAATAACTGCTGCCTCGATGAGCAACAGATAAGTCAGATAAACAGATTTGAAAATAAAAGAGTTCATTTGCTATAAAAACTCACTCCCCGCAGACCTATTCAAGAGTTCACACTTAGCTGATGATTGGTTATAAAGCTTGTTTGGCATGCTGTCCCGGGAGAGAGCCCTGAGCTCATAGATCCTCGAGCCCGGGGCTCCCTCCCGTTTGCAAGGCGAGAGGGGAGTTTGAGCTCAGGTAGATCTGGAGAACTCCCCTGCTGTAGTAGCTAATGAACAGATAGTGATTGCTCTTGAGATGACTACTTACTAGGAGCATGTCTATGATGGCGATTTCGATTAGTCAATTAACTTAAGTTGCATGTTTTTGGACGGTGGGAGGAAACTGGGAAACCCACGTGAGCACAGGGAGAACATGTAAACTCCACACAGAAACGTTGGCTGGCTTAGTAAGGACTAGAACCAGTAACGTTTTTGCTGTGAGGCAACAGTGCTAACCACTGGGCCACCGTGCCACCCATCTAGGAAAGGAGGAGTGGGGGTGGAAGGGGGGATTCTTCAAAACGAAGATGGCTGTGATATGGAGCTTAGGGTATTTATAGTGGCTTAGGAATCGTCTGATTGGTGAATCATGAATTGGATAATGCGGAACCAGCCGCAGCAATCATAAGCACGTGATCCTCTCCAAATTAGTTTATAAATAAACTTCACATATTGAAATAGCTGTAAATAATATTTTAGAAAATCACAACTTTCATTTTCAACAATGCAACTCAGAAAACTGGGTTCGTCCAACCGTTCAATTTCTTTAAACTATTTATTTTGTTGTGCTTTTTCACATCAGAAACATTTAAGACCAAACACACACACAAACCGTTATCATATTGCACGTACAGTACAATAAAACACACCTTTCCTAAGTCCACCAACGGCACCAGCTCACAAAAAACTAAACATCCATGAATCCTTTTGTCCTTAAACAACACAACCTTCATCTGAGCATGAACACATATTCAACAGAAGAAAGCAGCTTCACAGACAACAGAGAACATGGCAACAAATGGCTTTGGTTTTCCACTTGATCGGAGAAATGCAAAGAGAAGCTGAACTGAAGCGTAAGGCCTGTTTTACACACACTTCATCTGTGCTGAGAGGAAAATAAAGTCTTTTCTGAGTTACTATTGTATGTGCTAACAGTAGAATGAAGAAGGATGACCAGCTCAATGGAAATACGTGGCCTACATGTTTGCTAAACGTTAACATTCTACGGGAATGTTTTGTTGTACGTTTCAGATGGCAAATCCACTAGAGGGTGCCGTCTACACTTCTGTGAATCTGAAATACGCTAATTTAGGCATGCTTCATTGCAGGTTTCAATTGATAAATCCACTAGAGGGCGCAGTCTACATTTTCACAAATCTAAAATACGTTGCTCAATGTACATTTAATTGCAGGTTTCAGATGATAATTCCCCTAGAGGGCGCTGTCTACATGTTTGCGTTTGAGTTGATTTAGGGTACACTTTATTGCAGGTTTCAGATGATCAATCCACTAGAGCAGGGGTCACGAATCTCGGTCACTGCAGGGTTTAGCTCCAACTTGCCTCAACACACCTGCCTGGGTGTTTCAAGTATACCTAGTAAGACCTTGATTAGCTTGTTCAGGTGTGTTTGATTAAGGCTGGAGCTAAAATCTGCAGGACACCGGCCCTCCAGGAACAAGTTTGGTGACCCCTGCACTAGAGGGTGCTGTCTACATCTTTACTAATTTGATATACATTTATTTAGAGTACGATTCATTGAGGATTTCAGATGATACATCCACTAGAGGGCGCCGTCGACATTTTTGCAAATCTGAAATGCGTTTATATTTAGGGTATGCTACATTGCAGGTTTGAGGTGATAAATCCACTAGAAGGCGCTGTCTACATTTTTGCGAATCTGAAATA
>CAIGQW010056839.1:10095399-10110014 GCA_903798125.1 Danio choprae | reverse complement strand
GACTGACAGATAGATAGATACTGTAGACAGACAGACAGACAAACGGATAGATACTGTAGATAGACAGACAGACAGACAGACAGACAGATGGATAGATACTGTAGGCAGACAGACAGACGGACAGACGGATAGATACTGTAGACAGACAGACAGACAGACACTGTAGATAGACAGACAGACAGACAGACAGACAGACAGACACTGTAGATAGACAGACAGACAGACAGACAGACAGACAGACAGACAGAGGGACGGACGGACTGATAGATACTGTAGATAGACAAACAGAAAAAACAGACAGACAGATACTGTAGACAGACTGAAAGACAGACAGACGGACGGACGGACGGATAGATGGATAGATAGACGGATAGATAGACGGATAAATAGATAGACAAAACAGATAGATATACATTAAATATTAATTAAATAAATTATAAAATAAATACTATTTGTCATAAAGATATGATTAGTTACAATGTTTCTGTAAAAATCTAAAATATTTATATAAAAATAACTATTAAAATTAACTTAAATAAATAAAATAAATGAGTAAATTATTTACAAAAAAAATAATAAACAAATAGTCACAAAAATATTTTTTTAAGCTAGAATGTATATAAACCAAAACTATTTATATATTTAAAAAATACATTAATTGAATCAAGTAAATAATAAAATAAGCAAATAGTTTACAAATAAATAATAAACAAATATTATGTCACAAAAATATGATTAAAGTTAGAATGCTTCTACATGAATCATTTATATAAAAAAATAACCATTTAAATTTATTTAATTAAACAAACAATAAAATAAGCAAATAATTTACAAATCAATAATAAATGAATATTATTTGTCATAACAAAAATCTGATTAAAGTTTGAGTGTATTTTATACATAAAAATATTTATATTAAATTATAACCACTTAAATAAATAACAAAAATATTTGATGTAACTTATTTGAAGTATTTATATATATTTATTTAAAATTATTGATAATCATTTTAGCATATTTTATTTATTTGATTACTTGGTCTACTCGAATTACTTCAATAAAAATATGATTTCAGAGTTTAAAAATATCAATTTAAGTCAAATTTACAAACAAACCAAAACATAAACTAATAAATCAAACAAATGAAGACGAATAACAAAATGCAACAAAGCTGCTTAAAATATTTGCACATTTCTTTATGCAAATAATATTTAGTATGCAAATGTTTTAAATGACATCACTGCTTTTAGTTATCGTCAAGCTGTTAACACAGGAATATGTACAAACTTAATTAAAAAAAAATAAAAAAAAATAAAATCACAAAAAACGAAGATGACGCAGAATAAACGGATGGCCAAAACAAAGGAGACCAAGCACATTTCCGTGTGTAATTGTGAAGCACAAATGAACAGTAAATGAGAATTATGCAGTGACGTCACAGCTGTCAGTTTCTGAATAGCGATCTTTCTATTAATGTGACGCAGATGTTCTAAAAATGATCTGCAAAGAGCCTGAATGGAGTCTGACACGAAATGAAAGCAACGTCGTCAAAAAAAAACACAATATCCGAGTAATACGAACAAGGAGCACTTCCCCTTACACGCATTCCCTCGCGCGCAGTTTCATCTGCTTCTGGTGAAACTGGCGAAAATAAATAAATATATATACATATATATAACACTTTTAGCTGCTATGCCATGGTAACTTGGCAGGGAGAAAGAGACGGAGAGATGCGGCGCTAAAATGTGCAAATGTTTGTCACTTTTATATTTCTGGTTGCCACGGCGACGGTGACGTCCAAGTTTATTCTGACAGATTTTAGTGGCCCTGCCTGGTTTAAAACGAGAGAAACACCAAATCATACGAGCGCCAGAGAGAAGGACAGACTGAGAGAGATGGATCACACGAAGAAACCACGGCCTCTCCGAGACCATCTGGTGATACCGGTCTGTCCTGCGACCACAGATAGACGAGCGCAGAACCCTAGAAAAGCAGAAGCTGCTGGGAAAACTCACTCACTTCTGATATGTATATATAAAGAAGCCATACTCTTGCATGCTTCTTTTTGTTCCTAAAATTAAGGTTTTAATTGCACATTGCAATTCCATGCATTTTAATTTCATAGCTTCAACACAATAAACAATGTTATGCGTGTTTACCAGCAGTATGGTTATTGCACACTGAAGTCAGACATTTTCGTGGTCATTCAAATCCGGAAAATTCATCACGCACACAAAACATGCAGGTTCAGTCTGATGCGTATTAATTAATCCATTGGAAAAAATGCTAATTAAGCATACAGTAGTCTACTAGGGCTGTTGTAAACTAGGGTACTAAGGTAAACGTTGCGATTAGCTATTCGCAAGAGGCTGCGATATGAAATATATATTAATTCATTCATTTTCCTTCGGCTTAGTCCCTTTATTAATCTGGGGTCGCCACAGTGGAATGAACCGCCAACTGATCCAGCATATGTTTTACGCAGCGGATGCCCTTCCAGCTGCAACCCATCACTGGGAAACATCCACACACACTCGTTCACACACATACACCACGGACAATTTAGCCTACCCAATTCACCTATACCGCATGTCTTTGGACTTCCATGAGGAAACCCACGCAAACATGGGGAGAACATGCAAACTCCACACAGAAATGCCAAATGACTCAGCCGAGGCTCGAATCAGTGACCTTCTTGCTGTGAGGCGATCGTGCTACCCACTGCGCCACCGTGCAGCCATGAAATATATATGTATTATTTAATTTCCCCCGCCCAGAGCAAATGTGTAACTGCCGTCTGTGTGTGACAGTCTTACTAGATAATTGAGTGATCACACTTTCGTTCTACCCAATCAGAATTGCGCAACCGGACTATGCGGAACGCCCACAATAAAAAACAAAAAAAACAAACAAGCAGGAAAGCGCAGACGAGTGGGATGATGGCATTTGCAGCTTCAGATAGATTAATAGACGAATTAATATCAAAGAAAAACAGGACATCGGTAATATGGGAATATTTTGGTTTCAAAGTCACAGACACCGAACAAAAGCAGGTCATTTGTAAGAATTGTTGCCACAGCACGGGGAAATACAGCAACCAGCACCTAAAAAAGCACCACAGGCAGCTATACGAGGAGTGTCTTGCTCTCTATCTCCCTAATTTGAGTTCAACATGTTTACAGAATGGTAAGGTCATTTTATGTGTGTTTACTGTTTGCTCTAAAGAAAAATGAGTGTTTCATTTCTGAATATTTAAAAACTAATTTGAATAAATGTTTTACTTAATTAAGTTAACATCTTTTCAGTTCCTTCTTAAACTAACACTCACCGCATTTTAGCAGTAAGAAGCGATGGTACAGATTATTGAGCTGAAGCTTGACTACAAAATTAAAAATCGCAAATCAAATCGCAATCGCAATATCTGTCAAAAAAAAAGATAAAAATTCGCAATTAGATATTTTTCCCAAATCGCACAGCCCTATAGTCTACAGCATTGTTAACTATCCCTTCTCAATTATTATGTTTTAAGAGTTCACACTTAGCTGATGATTGGTTATAAAGCTTGTTTGGCATGCTGTCCCGGGAGAGAGCCCTGAGCTCATAGATCCTCGAGCCCGGGGCTCCCTCCCGTTTGCAAGGCGAGAGGGGAGTTTGAGCTCAGGTAGGTCTCGAGAACTCCCCTGCTGTAGTAGCTAATGAACGGATAGTGATTGCTCTTGAGATGACTACTTACTAGGAGCATGTCTATGATGCCGATTTGGATTAGTCAATTAACTTAAGTTGCATGTTTTTGGACGGTGGGAGGAAACCGGGGAACCCGGTGGAAACACACGTGAGCACGGGGAGAACGTGTAAACTCCACACAGAAACGTCGGCTGGCTAGGTAAGGACTAGAACCAGTGACGTTCTTGCTGTGAGGCAACAGTGCTAACCACTGGGCCACCGTGCCACCCATCTAGGAAAGGAGGAGTAGGGGTGGAAGGGGGGATTCTTCAAAACGAAGATGGCTGTGATATGAAACTTAGGGTATTTATAGTGGCTTAGTAATCGTCTGATTGGTGAATCATGAATTGGATAATGCGGGACCAGCCGCAGCAATCCTTAGCATCTGATCCTCTCGAAATTAGTTTATAAATAAACTTCACTTGTCATAAAGTGCTCTGTGCTACAAGTGATGATGGTCTGGATTTTGGCTTTTGCCTGTACGTTAGCTCTGAACTGTCAAAATAAAATAAAAAATCTGATTCAGTAAATAATGTAGTAACAATGCAAGTAATGTGCATTTATATATACATTTTTATATATACATGTATATATAAAAGCTTCCATTCAGCAGCCACAGGACAATGGCGCCACACCCCAGCTATTGTTGGAGTGGAGAGAGAGTGATAGAGCCAATTCGGTGGATGGGGATGATTGGGAGGCCATGATTGGTAAGGGCCCATGGAGGAAATTTGGCCAGGACACTGGGGTTAAACCCCTGCGCTTTACAAGACGTGCCATGGGATTTTTAATTACTGCAGAGAATCAGGACCTCGGTTTAACATTCCATTGAAAAGACGGTGCTCGCTGATAGTATGGAGTCCATGTTGTTGGACGTTGGGCGTTGGACGGGGATGTTAGGAGGCCATGATGGACAGAGGCCAGTGGGCAAATTTAAACCCCTACTCTTTTTCGAAGGACATCCTGGGATTTTTAAGGACCACAGAGACCTCAGTTTAACGATCTTATCCGAAAGACGGTGCTCACTGAGCAGTATAGAGTCCCCTTCACTATACTGGGGCATTAGGACTAACACAGACTCACTCACTTCCAACAGCAACCTGAACTGTAAAAATACCTGTTAATTAACACTTTCAGTTTGTTGTGATTCACAAGTGTTTTCCATTTCTTTGCGGTTGTGAATTGCATTATGGGATGCAATTCTGCTCTGTCGATTTTTGATGTTGAAAATTCAACTCTACAGTTTAACAAAGTGACTTTTGTTAGTAGTTTAATTTAGTAGTTTGAAATAATATAATGTATAAGAAATAACATAAAGAGAATTAAGTGTAAATACGCATAATATACAACACCAACCCAGACAATACAGCACTTTAAACTATTAAAATCGTTCATAAAAGTCACTTTTTCAAACTTTTCGAGATTAAAATGTGTTAAGAAAAATCAAGGTCTCATAATGCAACTCAAAAGCATAACAAAATGGGGAAAATATAAAATAAAATAAAATAAAAATCACAAAATATGGAAAACTGCAAATTTACAGTGTAGCTTTGCCAAGTGGACTTCCATCCAGGTACTAACCAGTCTCAGCACTGCTTAGCTTCAATGACTAACCAGTCTTGGGCTGCAGGGTGATTTGGCTGAGTGGAATAACCTTCATATTCTTATATATATTATTATTATTTAGTCATATTTCTGCACTCAAAAAAGAAAATCACAAAAAGGCACTGTTGTGAGTTAAAAAAAAAGCCTATAAAGTGTAAATACATTTAGCCTTTAATCTTAATTCTGTTGACACCCATGTATATGTATGCATGGCTTTTGACAAACCTTAGCAGCATTAAATACTTAGCATTAAATACTTTTTACAATATAAAAAGGACGCCAGGAAGAGCAGAGAGAGCGTTGTTTTTGTGTTTTGATCTTGTTTTTGTGTATTGTTGCTGACACGATATTGATTTTTGCCTACTTAACTCTTTTCAGATACATATTTTACAGACAGTGCATAAAGGACAGTCTTTTCTTACCTTGGCGGCCATGCGCGAGTAAAGAGCGTTCTGATCTTCAGCCGAGCTCATCTTCTCCCGTCTGACCATCTCTCGCAGATCCACACCATCGTCATCATCGAAATATCGCACACGCTCGCCGTCCTGATGGGTCTCAATCTGAAATAAATAATAAAAGAAATAAAAGGAATCACACAAGAGAAGAAAACTGCTCTCATTTGAAGGTGAAGTTCACCAGGCAGCAAGCTTATACTAAAATAGATAAACCGTAATCCATATAGTGTAGTTTAAATACACACACACGCACGCACGCACGCACGCACGCACGCGCACGCACGCACGCGCACACACGCACACACGCACACACGTTTGGTGTGAATGATAACTCTATAAGCTGTAGTGACTTTGAGTCTCACCGCTTTCCGTTTCCTGCGTCCTCCTCTGGGCTCCAGTGTTTCTGACGAGGTATTAACAGGCCAGGCTCGTCCCGACGGGTCGGTTCTGAACAACAACACCTCTTTCTCCGAAACGGCAGGTTCAGACGCCTGTTTGCTCAGGTCTTTTATTTGTGCTCGCTTTTCTTTCGCCCGCCGGGCCGCTTCCATCTGAGCTCTCAGTTTCTCCAGCAGAGCCTGCAGTTATTCATACACAACAAGAACGGGTAACACTTTAGTGTATGGAACAATTCTCACTATTATCTTGTGTCTTATTAGCATGTGTGTTATTAAGACATTGGCTGTTTATAGTTTATAGAGCTTATACAAAGTTATATAGAGAAAAAAAAAACAAGGCAGAACAATTGTACGTGTAAAAACAAATTAAAAAAACACACCTCACAAAGAGACAAGTCTAAAAAAGAGAGTTTTCAGAGATGCTTAAAACACTTTAAACGATTCCTTATGACAATATTATAAGGGAGTATAATATTAGCAATGTTATAGGGGAGTATAATATCAATTTTGGCTATCAAAAACAATTCAGAATAATAAAAATCTAATAAAAGTCATGAAAACTAACAAACAAGAGATGTTTTACATATATGATTCATTCATTTTCCTTCGGCTTAGTGCCGTATTAGTGCCAGGGGTCACCACAGCGGAATGAACCGCCAACTATTCCGGCATATGTTTTATGCAGCGGACGCCCTTCCAGCTGCAACCCAGTAGTGAGAAACACCCATATACTCTCGCATTTACAAACACACTTATACACTACGGCCAATTTAGTTCACCCAATTCTTCTATATCACATGTCTTTGGACTGTAGGGGAAACCGGAGCACCCGGAGGAAACCCATGCCAACACGGGGAGAACATACAAACTCCACACAAAAATGCCAACTGGCCGAGCCAGGACTCAAACCAGTGACCTTCTTGCTGTGAGGCCACAGTGCTAACCACTGAGCCACCGTGCCACTATAACTAAACCTTACTAAATACATCCTAGCACAGTCACAAAATCCAGAGAGCTCTCTACTTAGTCTGCACTTGATGTCTAGGTAGACTGCTCAAAATATTTTCGGAAAACCTTTGATACTCACCGAGTTTCCCATGATTTCTGCCTTGACAATTTTGGCTCCCAATTTATTCATCTCCTCGTCTGTCAGGATCAGCTCTTCCTCCTCCTCCTCACTCTCTGAACTAAAAGATTAACAAAGTTTTGATGTAAGAAACATTTACAAAATATAAGAAAACAATCTATATGACTTCACCATGACATTTCCTTTAAATCATTAACAATTACTGAACATGAATTCTTTTTAAAAAGTATTTAAATTCAATAACAATGAATTGCAAACACTTCAAAATACACACACACACACACACACACACATGTATATAAGTACTAACATCTCAAACAAGTGAAATGCTTTATTAAACTGACCTGCTCACTGTTGTAGCCGTTTTGCTGTCCTCCTGCAGGGCGGCGCTCTTCTCTGTGTGTTTCTGCTGGGTCGGTGCCTCCTCTGAATCCTGAACAGCGCTGCTCTTTCTCCAGGCAGCTGCAGCACCTCTACCCTCATTATTATTATGGATAGGCTTTCTGAATGCGGCACTCTGATTGGTTGAAGAGCCTTTCTTAAACCCCACCCCTCTACTCATTTCATCATCATCACCATTATCATCATCAACAGGCTTTCTGAATGCTGCATTCTGATTGGATGAAGAGCCTTTCTTAAACTCTGCCCCTCTGCTCATATCATCACCATCAACAGGCTTTCTGAATGCTGCATTCTGATTGGATGATGAGCCTTTCTTAAACCCCGCCCCTCTGCTAACTTCATCATCTTCTGAGGGTTTGAGGAATTTGCTGGACAGGTCATCACGAGATCTCGCTCTTTCTCTCTCAGCATTTGGAGATCTTTCTCTCCGTCTCTCCTCCCTTTCTCCTCTCCTCCATCCGTCTCTGCCTTCATCTCTTCTCCATCTGTCCTTTTCTTCATCGCCATCATCTCTCCTCCATCTTTCTCTCCCTTCGTCTCTGTCATTTCTTCTCCATCTGTCCTTTTCTTCATCTCTCCTCCATCTTTCTCTCCCTTCTTCTCTGTCATTTCTCCTCCATCTCTCCTTCCCTTCTTCTCTCCTCCCTCTCTCCTTCTCTTCACTTCCATCATCTCTTCTCCATCTTTCTCTCCCTTCTTCTCTCCTCTCTCCATATGCAGCATCTTCTGCCTCTTTTAGTCTCTTCTGGAACTCCTCCATTGACTGCAAAAAAAACCCCCACATCATTAAAGGGCGACTATGATGCAAAATCAACTTTTGTAAGCTGGTTGGACAGACCTGTGTGAGGGTATAGTGTGTCCACAGTCATATTGTAGTGAAATAAACAACAAGTTTCTTTTTATCATTTCCTGACGTTAAAATAGGACCTAAGTCCCAGTGATTCTGAGGTTGACTGCAATGTGATGTAGGCGTGTGGTTTTCCCCGCCCACTGAATTGATTGACAGGCGCATATTAACATGTCTACTTAGCAATGCATATAAGCATGTCCACAGAACAGGATTTGCAAAGAAACTGGGATTAAAAGATCTGTTAAACTCTCTGTGATCAGCTGCAATAGACCAAAGACTTATGCTGTGTTCACACCAGACGTGTGAACATTTTGAGTTTACTCGCTTCATTCGCGCATCAAATTCGCTTCATTCGCATGTCAAATTCACTTCACAATAGGCGCAGATTCACGTCATAGGCTAGCCTTCTGTCTGCCTGGTGACTCTAGCTTCATTACTAAATGGCTAACATGGATTTTATTAAGAGAATAGCTGTGTTTGTGCTTTAGGAGGGCTAATAAACAGCGTATATTCTTTCAGCGCCATGTCTGAGTCCACTAGATTGTTTCAGAGGTGCACCCAGCTCTGTGAGTTCATCAACTCCTCCAGAAACTATACCTGGATGATGGAGCCTTTCAGCGATGCTTCAGACTGAGCCGAGCCCAGTTTGATAAACTGTTGACCGGCAAGAGTATTTCCCCTCGGGACACCAACAACAGGCGCTACGTCTCTTCAAGAGAAAGCTCCTGATTGGTGAACGCGGTGCGAATGTCCGCTGAAGTTCACATTTTCATTAGTGCAAAATGCACCAAAGGATGTATATTCGCGTCTTTGCATTGACTTAACATGTAAATCACTCGCGCTTGACGCTTCATCCACGTCTTAAGGGGTAAAATAGGAGCCCTTTCTCCAAATCAAGAACCAAACTGTGACCCTGAACCTCAAAACCAATCATAAGGGTCAGTTTTTTTCAGAAATGTACATGTATAAGCAATTTGAATAAATCTGAATATGTTTTGGTTTGTTAGGATTGGACAATATTTGGCAGATATACAACTATTTGATAATCTGCAGGTTTAAAAAAATATATAAATATTGAGGAAAATCACCTTTAAAGTTGACAAAATGAAGTTCTTAGCAATGAATATTACTAGTTTTGATACATTTACGATACAAAAATACCAGATTTCTTCAAGGATCTTCACTAAATATCCTAATGATTTCTGGCATAAAGGAAATATCAATAAATTTGACCCATATATTGTATTTATTTTGTGCTGGGCAAAGATTAATCACGATTAATCACATCCAAAATAAAAGCTTGTTTTGGCATAATATATAAGTGTATTATTTATGTTTACTATGCATAGGTGATACACACATGTAAAACCAAACTATTTTGTTACAAAGATATTTAAATGTATATATAATTTGTATAATATACACACATATATTTTCCACCTAAATATATATATTTTTCTCAAATACATGTATGCATGTGTGTATTTACATATACATAATAAATATACACAGCACACACACACACACACACATATTAAATCAAAACAAACTTTTATTTTGGATGTGATTAATCATGATTAATGGTTTCCCAGCACTAGTATTTTTTGTTTACATGTACTAATGAGCTTTTATATTTTACATTGTTTTAGTAATCTGTTAATATGTGCATATATGTGCTCACCCCGTATCTCTCGGCCACCACACTCTCCAGACTGCGCTGCTCTCTGTCCGCCTGCTCCTTCATCCTCTGATAGGACTTTCGGAGCCAGCTCACCCCTCCATCATTCACCACTCCAGCTGAGAAACACACAGATCTGAGTCAAACATCTGTGAAATACACACACTCGCCAATCCGCATGCACAGAGCTCAAATAAGAGCGATTGCACTGTCAGCTTATTATCAACATCACACCACACATTCTAGAAACATTACAAAATGAAACTAACGCACTTATCTACAATTAATTTTAGTGCGTTTAGTGACAATTGGACCTTGTTAGGAAGATGGGATCTTGTGGCAAATGTTTATTTGAACTGATATTGCAGACACATGAAGTTTGTGAAAAAGGTCTAAAAACAATAATGCAAACAAATCAGGTGGAAAGGGCTCAGCAGTCAGTGATTATTTTACATGCATAACAAAATATATTATATATTTACTGCAATTTATGTAATAAATGTTACATTTATTGTAAAAAAAAAAAAATGTTTTATTAAAACTATTTCAATAATAATGCAGCTTATATATATATATATATATATATATATATATATAACAATTTATACAATAGATATACAAATATTACAATATTTTATATCTAATAATATAATAATAAAAAGCACCCCATGAACAATACTGGTGCATATCAATATAAATCACAAATGAAAAACAAATATATTGCATTTTCTCTGCAAATATATTGCATATATAGAAATACATTAAATATATTGTATTTCATACCACTTATTCAATAGTTTTTATATTATTGACTAGTACATTTCACATTTTAATAAAGTATTATACCATATTGCCGGCAGCTAGCTCTCTGCAACTCTCACATGGTCGTCCACTGAAGCTAAGCAGGGCTGTCAGTACCTGGATGGGAGACCACATGGGAAAGCTATGGTGCTGCCGGAAGTGGTGTTAGTGAGACCAGCAGGGGGGCGTTCAACCTGTGGTTTGTGTGGGTCCTAACGTCCCAGTATAGTGAAGGGGACTCTATACTGCTCAGTGAGCACCGTCTTTCGGATGAGACGTTAAACTGAGGTCTCTGTGGTCATAAAAAATCCCAGGATGTCCTTCGAAGAGTAGGGGTTTAAATTTGCCCACTGGCCTCTGTCCATCATGGCCTCCTAACATCACCATATCATAATTGGCTTCATCACGCTGTCTCCTCTCCACCAATTAGCTGGTGTGTGGCTGCCGTTGCCTCATCCAGGTGGATGCGGCACACTTGTGGTGGATGAGGAGTTTCCCCCCAAAATGTGTAAAGTGCTTTGAGTGTTCAGAAAATCTCTATATAAAATGTAAGGAATTATTATTATTATTAATTTTAAGGTTTAAGGACTATTAATAAATCATTAACTATCACTTTTGCCTCAATAAACGTATTAATAATACTTAACATACAAGTTGGGTTTAGGTATTGGGAAAGATTAAGGATGCTGAATATGACCATGCAGAAAATGTGCTTTATAAGTACTAATAAACAATCAATATATTAATAATAATCCACAAGTAAAACTCAGAACTTCCTGAAAATAAATGATCATAATTACAAAGCAATAGGATGACATTTTTAAACAGAAAATTATTAAATGATTCAATATATTAATAATAAGGCACTAGTTAATACTAAGAATTGGTCCTTAAATAGGATGTAGCACATTAAATTAAAATTAACATTGTTAAACATTCATTCATTCATTTTCCTTCGGCTTAGTCCCTTTTATAAATCAGGGGTTGCCACAGCGGAATGAACCGCCAACTTATCCAGCATATGTTTTACACAGCAGATGCCCTTCCAGCTGCAACCCAGTACTGGGAAACACCCATACACACACACACACACACACTCCTACACTACGGCCAATTTTGTTCATCAATTTCACCTATAGCGTATTTGTTTGGACTGTGGGGGAAACCGGAGCACCCGGAGGAAACCCACGCCAACACGGGGAGAACATGCAAACTCCACACAGAAACACCAACTGACCCAGCCGGGACTCGAACCAGCGACCATCTTGCTGTGAGGGCACAGTGCGACACCACTGAGTCACCGCGCCGCCCTGTATGTGTTTATTTGTAATCTAAAAAACCTGTCACCATTCACTGCCATTGTTAAACAGAAAACTATTAAATGATTCTAATAATTTGTTTTATTTTCAACAATGAAAAAGTTTGTTTGTTTGCTTTTCCACTGTATGGGATTGTACACCCACTGCAGAGCCTGCAGCGAATAAAATAAAAATAATCTGTGTCAGGTTCGTCGTTCACCTTTTTTCACCGCAGTACTAGAGGATTCCTCTGGAGGCAAACCACTTCCTCCATCCTTCCAGTAAGGGTTCAACTCTAACCTGTGAAGGCCAGCCTGACAGAAAGAGAAACACACACACACCATAAACACAAACACACTCTTCAACACAACAAAACACTCTCGGCAAAAGTGCTTATTTTAACAAGTTTAACAGCGGCCACTATCTGAATCGAGGAAAAGAGAATTAAAAGTATATTTTTTTCTGACACTCAAAAATTCCCAAACTCAATCTGTGCTTTAAATGTAAGTGGAAATGTGTATCAGTGATGCACCCACCGCAGTGAGAAATGCTGGAATACCCCTGAAATACCTTTTGTTTTGGCCAATTTCTGTGTTTTCCACAGTTTTGTTCTGTATTATGCTTTTAATAAAAAACTAAAACCGTAGTGTATGAGTGTGAATGAGTGTATGGATGTTTCCCAGTGATGGGTTGCAGCTGGAAGGGCATCCGCTGTGTAAAACATATGCTGGATAAGTTGGCGGTTCATTCCGCTGTGGCGACCCCAGATTAATAAAGGGACTAAGCTGAAAAGAAAATGAATGAATGAATGGAACCACATGAGTGTGAGAAAACGAGGAGGAAGTTTTCATTTTTGGGTGAACTGCCCATTTAAGGTATAAAACTTCATTTAATAATCAAGGAAACCAAAAGGCCCTGAAACGCATTATACTAAAATCCATTTGCATGTAAATTTTATGCAAACATTAGCAGTTCTGATATTGAGCATACATTACTTAGTCCAAGCAATAATTAATTTACATTTGTTAAACTCCACCATTGAGTGCTTTAATATCATTTCTAACAGCAGACGTCTGGTCCGAATGAATCAGTTCAACATTTGACAGAAAACCTGTTCAATGGCCTGTGCTTTCTGCCGCTCTGCCTCTTTCTCTGCTTCTTTCTGAGCTCGTCTGTCCACCACAGAGGTCGTCTTCATCGCCAGAAAGTCAAAGGTCATCCATTCATCTCTCTAGAAAAGGCCAAACAGACAAAGATGAGGGAAAAAAACACGACTATTCTTGATCACAGCTGGCATATCAGTGCTATTCACTCAGAGGAGCTATTGAAGATCCAGTCATAATGGCAAAGCTACCATACAAGTCCAAGTTTGCATTTTAATTGTGTGTGTGTGCATATATATATATACATACACACACACACACACATATACATATACATACATACATATATATATATATATATATATAACAAATTATGTTTTTTCACAGTTATTCTGGAGAAAGTCTTATTTGTTTTATTTTGACTAGAATAAAAGCTGTTTTTTTTATTTTTTTTTTAAAAGCATTTTAAGGTCAATATTATTAGCCCCGTTAAGAAAGTTTTTTTTAATTGTCTACAGAACAAACCACTGTTATACATTATACTGTTATACATATATATAATTATATACATATATATATACATATATATACACACATATATATATACACGCATATATATATACATATATATATATATATATATATATATATACATACACACACATATATATATACACATACATATATATATACACATACATATATATATATACACATACATATATATATATACACATACATATATATATATATATATATATACATACATACATACATACATACATACATACATATGTATATATACATACATACATACATACATACATATGTATATATACATACATATGTATATATATGTTAAGATTACACACTTTAGGAATCTGAGATTTTATGCAATACAATGAAATGTACACCTGCTGATATAAATGTAACTTTCCGCATGGTAGAAAATCAGTTATAATATATACCACTTTCATGCAAAGATCAACCTTTCTCATCCATCTCATCTTCCTCAGCACAGAAAATGAATGACTTGTGGTCGCGCTGTCAGTATAAATGCTCCTTATGGCTCAGAGAGAAATAGAGAGCTCTTCAATTCCAGTAATAACAGTATTGAAGTTTCCACAAGTGGCTGTACTGTGTAGGACAACAATCACCCACTCGAACACACACACACACACACACACACACACACACACACACACACACACACAC
>CAIGQW010056839.1:10070651-10093491 GCA_903798125.1 Danio choprae | reverse complement strand
GTCATTATATGTGGTATTTGCATATGCTTTCAGGTTTAACGTTAGCAATATTTACTACAAAGAGCCGCAGTTCACTGAGAAGCTACACAAACAGCGGTGAATGACTTTCTGGGATGTGACTATCGAATGATGATGTCACGTGCAATATTTTGCGTAGTTTGTCAGAGAACTACGGCTGTGTAGTAAACGCTGCTCCAGCAGTATTTATTACAGATTACAGAGCCTTTATAGATAAATGTGCACGACAATCACATCCGATTGATCATTCAGCCCTATTAAGAGAGATTATTGATCCAATATCAGGGGCCATTTCTGATAACCAACAAATATCTGATATTCCCTCAGTAACAAGATCCGATTACCGTATCAACAAAGAACTGATTACCGTATTTATTTTTTAAGTCCCTGTTCAGTTCTGTTCTCTAAACTTTCTTCAATCTTTATTCATTCATTCATTCGTTTTCATTTCAGCTTAGTTCATTTATTAATCTGGGGTCGCCACAGCGGAATGAACCGCCAACTGATCCAGCATATGTTTTACGCAGCGGATGCCCTTCCAGCTGCAACCCATCACTGGGAAACATCCACACACACTCTTTCACACACATACACTACAGACAATTTAGCCTATCCAATTCACCTGTACCGCATGTCTTTGGACTTGTGGGGGAAACCGGAGCACCCGGAGGAAACCCACACCAACACAGGGAGAACATGCAAACTCCACACAGAAATACCAACTGACCCAGCCGAGGCTCGAACCAGCGACCTTCTTGCTGTGGGGCGATTGTGCTACCCACTGCGCCACCGTGAGGCCTCAATCTTTACTTTGTGATTATATTTTCTCTAAAATAAATAATAATAATAATAATAATAATAATAATAATAATAATAATACAAATGCTGAGACTAACATCTAAAAAAACGAGACCTTCATATCATATCATATCATATATTTTTAATTAATGCCATGTCAGCAACAACGGCTATTTTCATGGCAAATTCATTTTATTAATAAATATACAGTTCAAATCCACACACAAATGAATACTTTAGATATAATCTAATTCTTACTTGGTTATTACTGGCTGAGCTGGAAGAGGGTGTGGCCTCAGACTCCACCTCCAGTGACTTGTCTCCGCCCCCTGAAGGAAGTGAAGCCTCCACCCACTCGTCCTCGGAGTCCTAAAAATAAATGAAAATGTTTTTGTTTTTTAAGTCATTTTTGGTCATGCATGCAGTGTTAAAATGATTGAAAAGACACAACTCCCATGTACGCATACTTCAGAGCTGTCACAAGATGCATCTCCCTCGTCTTTTTTCTCTTTCTTGGCTTTTTTCTTCTTCTCTTTCTTAATCTTCTTTGCTTTCTTCTCCTTTTTATTCTTCTTGGTTTTCACTGTATGCTCCTGTGTGCAAGAAAAACCGATAACTCATGTGATTCCAGTGTGGAGTAGACAAATAAAAATACTTCATTCGTTCATTTCCTTCGACCCCTTTATTCATCAGGGGTCGCCACAGCGGAATGAACCGCCAACTTATCCAGCAAATGTTTTACACAGCGGATGCCCTTCCAGCTGCAACCATGTACTGGGAAACACCCATACACTCACAGTCACACACAAACACTACGGTCAATTTAGTTTATTCAAATCACCTTTAGGAGTATGTGTCTTCTGCTGAACACAAAAGAAGATATTTTGAAGAATGTTGGAAACCTGTAACCATTGACTTACATAGTATTTGTTTTTCCTTCTATGGAAGTTAATGGTTACAGGTTTTCAGAATTCTTCAAAATATCTACTTTTGTGCTCAGCAGAAGAAAGAAACTCCTTGAGGGAGAGTAAATAGTGAGTAAATTTCCATTTTTGTGTGAACTACCCCTTTAATAGTGGTCATCTACACATCTACACATATATATTACACATTATAAGAGTTTATAATTGTATACGGTATATGGTTTCAAATCATTTACTTTTTATCATTCATTCATTCATGTTTCTTTGGCTTAGTCTCTATTTTAGAGGTCGCCACAGCGGAATGAACCATCAACTATTCCGGCATATGTTTTACTCAGCGGATGCCCTTCCAGTCACAACCCAGTACTGGGAAACATCCATACACACTCACACCCACACACACACTCATACACTATGGCCAATTTAGTTAATCCAATTCCCCTATAGCGCATGTGTTTGGACTGTGGGAGAAACCGGAGCACCCGGAGGAAACCCACGCCAACATGGGGAGAACATGCAAACTCCACACAGAAATGCCAACTGACCCAGCCGGGACTCGAACCAGCAACCTTCTTGCTGTGAGGCGACAGCGCTAACCACTGAGCCACAAAGATATTTTTTTTTTTTTTTATTATTATTATTTATACAATGATGATCATGTTACTTTACATTTGATTGTTCAATTTCTGTACTTCGATGTTGCTAGAGTTCCCAGAAAACCATAAAGCACCGTTTATTTTTGCTCTGTCGTATTTATGCTTCTAATTTATTATATTTTATGCATAGAAAAAGACTTGATCATCTCAGTTGGTCTAAATGAATGAAATCTTCCCAAATAGAGCTATTTAAGTCATCTGGTGAAACTATATTCATTCATTCATTTTCTTTTGACTTAGTCCCTTTATTTATCAGAGGTCGCCACAGCGGAATGAACCGCCAACTTATCCAGCATGCTTTACGCAGCGGATGCCCTTCCAGCTGCAACCCAGCACTGGGAAACACCCATACATCACACACATACACTACGGCCAATTTTTCCTCATAGCACCCAGAGAAAATCCACACCAAGACGGGGGCGAACATTCAAACTCCACACAGAAATGCCAACTGGCCCAGCCGAGGCTCGAACCAGCGACCTTCTTGCTGTGAGGCAACAGTGCTAACCACTGAGCCACAGTATTGCCCTTGAAATTAAACTTGTATTGCAGCAAAATAAAATATCGCAATGTCAGATTTTTCCTATATCGTACAGCCTTAGTGCCAAGGCTGCAGTTTTGACCTCTGACCTCTCCGATCTGCTGTAGTCGCAGATCAACATCCGGAAGCATCCATGTGTCTTCACCCCTGGCCTTCCTCTCAGCCTTCCTCCGCTCCTCCTTCTCGAACTTCTCTTTAGCCTACAGACAAGAGAACGAAAGACAGAAGTGGTGATTTCTGAAATGAGATGAGCATTATGGGCTGTTTAAATCCTAATTAGATCTCAAGCCTGCTGTTTCCGACCGCTACGCAGGGCTGTGCATGTGCGCTGAGGCGATAAAGCTTTGTCAGGCCGCTTCCTGTCGTAAGATCATGCTAATGTAAATGTGTGCACAGAGAAAACCTAACACAGCTGGTGCAGCGATAACGCAATACTGGCATGCTACGTGCACTATTATGCAGTGTGTGAGGCTTTTTATTAGTTTTATTTTGAATTGTCATATTTGGGTGAACTGTCCCTTTAAAAAATTGTTGTACTTATATTGTATGTCCTGTTTTTTTATGTTGAAGTGTTTTTTGTTTTGATTTGTTTGAAAAATTAACATAAAAACTGTTAATTAAAGAGACAGTTCACCCAAAAATGAAAATTCAGTCATCATTTACTCACTCTTCACTTGTTACAAACCTTTAGGAGTTTATTTCTTCTGTTAAACACAAAAGAAGATATTTTGAAGAATGTTGGAAACCTGTAAGCATGGACTTACATAGTTTTTGTTTTTCCTTTCATGGAAGTTAATGGTTACAGGTTTTCAGCATGCTTCAAATTATCTTCTTTCGTGTTTAACAGAATAAAGAAACTCGTATAGGTTTAAAATCACTTGAGGGAGAGTAAATAGTGAGCAAATTTTCTGTTTGGGGTGAATTCTGGCAATATTTACTCACCCTTCACTTGTTACAATCCTTTAGGAGTTTCTTCTATTAAACACAAAAGAAGATATTTTGAAGAATGTTGAAAACCTGTAACCATTGACTTCCATAGTATTTGTTTCCTTCTATGGAAGGTAATGGTTACAGGTTTTCAGCATGCTTCAAAATATCTACTTTTGTGTTCAGCAGAAGAAAGAAAGTCCTTGAGGGAGAGTAAATAGCGAGTAAATTTACATTTTTGTGTGAACTACCCCTTTAATAGTGAGGTCATCTAAAAATGTATAAAGTGTTTATAATTTTATACGGTATACTGTTTCAAATGATTTATTGTTTATCATTCATTTATTCATTTTTCTTAGGCTTAGTCTCTATTTTAGAGGTCGCCACAGCGGAATGAACCACCAACTATCCCTGCATATGTTTTACGCAGCGGATGCCTTTCCAGCCGCAACTCAGTACTGGGAAACATCCATACACACTAGCATTCACACACACTCATACACTACGGCCAATTTAGTTTACCCAATTCACCTATAGCACGTGTGTTTGGACTTGTGGGGGAAACCGGAGCACCCGGAGGAAACCCGCGCCAACACAGGGAGAAAATGCAAACTCCACACAGAAATGCCAACTGACCCAGCCGGGACTCGAACCAGCTACCTTCTTGCTGTGAGGCCACAGTGCTAACCAGTGAGCCTCCGTGCCGCAATATTTTTTATTATTCATTTTATATTTCAATTTGCACGTTTTACATACATACATACATACATACATACATACATACATACATACATACATATATATATATTTATATATATATATATTTATATATATATATATATATTCACACACACACAATATTATATATAGTAAAATACCTGTACAGACGCAAGTCAAATTGTATACTTTTATTTTATATTTTTATTTATTCTATATTATTATTTCTTTATTATTTTCCCTGTCACTCTCAAACAAATTCCTCATACATGTGAACATACCTGGCCATAAAGCTCTTTCTGATTATGATTATTATAAACGTGATCTATCATATTTATATGCAATTACACTAATTATTAACACATCATTTGGTGTCAGTGTGAGCTATTTTAGTTAATTATTTTAATCTAGTTTAATTTTAGTCGTTGTGTCATGTTATTTTGACATTATAGTTGTTAAATTCATTTTTAGCATTATTTGTTTTTAGTCATTTTAATAATTCAGCTTAAAGTATTTTATTTTAAATTTCATTTAATCACCTAGAAGTTTAAAAGTACAATTTATTTTAATCTTTTCCACTTAATAATTATATTTCATTTACAATAAAATAAATAACATGTTATTTTTGAACCAATAATAATAAAAATAATAACAATAATAATAATAATAATAATAAAATGAGTTTTTATACATTTTAGTTTTGATTAATCTAACAATAATCTCCCCTCAGATACAGGAAGCAATCAAGAAATAAAAAAGGAAATCCGAAAATAAAGAAAAAATGCTTGAAATTAATTAAAACAACTAAGAGAGAGCGGATGAGAGAGAGAGAGAGAGAGTGTGTGTGTGTGTGTGTGTGTGTTATCAGGTGAGGACAGATGTTCTCGTCCTGTGTGAACGGTAGCCTGTTAAACAGATCAGCGATGTTTATATTAATCTACTAATCATCATTAGTCCTCAGAAGAGAGAAAAATCCCATCAAACCTGACATCTTTCTGAATGACAGCCCTAATATAGGAAGTCTTTTCTGTCCTGCAAATGAAAATGTGATGCATGTTTTTTTTAACACGGATGACAGGAACATGAATCATTATTTGCTTACATAAAAGCAAGAGTTCATTCTTAAATCATAATTCATTCACACTCAATAGCTATATAGACACATTTAAAATATGCTATTATGTTGAATATCAATTAATCTCAAATATGTTGAAGATTCTCCAAATGTACTTTTTTTTCGATGGGTGTTCAACAGCTGTTAATCCCAGGACAAACCTCAGGTCTATATAATCCAGTATGAACTCTTAGCGCCCCCTGCAGGAACATTAATGGCAGTTCAGTTTACAGTGGTTGACTGATATCAACCAGCAGATTAATCAACATTCAATCATTCACTTTCCTTCGGCTTAGTCCCTTATTTATCAGGGGTCCCCACAGCGGAATGAACCGCCAACTACTGTATGTCTTACACAGCAAACGCCCTTCCAGCAGCAACCCAGTACTGGGAAACACCCATACACTCTCACATTCACACACACACATACACTGCAGCCAATTTAGTTTACTCAACTCAACTATAGCGCATGTGTTCGGACTGTGAGGGAAACCAGAGCACCCAGAGAAAACCCACGAAAACACAGGGAACACTTCAAACACACTCGAAGCAGCGACCTTCTTGCTGTGAGGCCACAGTGCTAACCACTGAGCCACCATGTTGTCAATTAATCAACAAAATCTGATTATTTTATAAAAACTATGATCAACTAATAGTTGTGACTACTTGGCCAATTAACAGAACTTCCAAATAAACACTTTACATGTATATTTTGGTGCTGGGCAAAGATTAATCACAATCGCATCCACAATAAAAGTTTGTTTTGACATAATATATATTTGTGTATTTTATATATATTTATTATATATATGTGATACAAACACGTACATAAAAATAAATCTATACAAAACAGATGTTTTTTTTACATAGATATTTAAATTTACATATAATTTATCATATCATAGACATACAATCCATATCTAAATAAAAATAAACATTTTCTCAAATATATGCACGCATGTGTGTATTTATATATATATATATATATATATATATATATATATACAAAATAAAAACACACCGCGCGCACAAATATATTATGTAAAAAATGCAATTAATCATGATTCATCTTTGCTATAATCTCTAATTATATATCAAACCAAATATATATATCAACTTATATATAATTTTATATATCAAACCAAATTGCAATATCAGTCAGAAAAAACAAATGAGTCAAAAACAAGCTGCACATAAAGCTGCAAATTTTAGTTCCTGATTGTTATTTTCAGATACAAAATTTGGTGGAATGAGCGTATATTATATTTTTAAACATTCATTCATACATTTTCTTTTCGGCTTAGTCCCTTTATTAATCTGGGGTCGCCACAGCGGAATGAACCGCCAACTTATCCAGCATATGTTTTATGCAGCGGATGCCCTTCCAGCTGCAACCCATCACTGGGAAACACCCATACACACGCATACCTTACGAACAATTTAGCTTACCCAATTCACCTATTGCGCATGTGTTTGGACTTGTGAGGGAAACCGGAGCACCTGGAGGAAACCCACACCAACACGGGAAGAACATGCAAACTCCACACAGAAACGCCAACTGACAGTCGACAGCGATTCCCACTGCGCCACTGTGTTGCCCTATTTTTGAACATTTTCAGGTAATTTTAACAATTACATGGTTTGTTTTTTTAACCATGATAACGTTGATAACCATGAGAGTTTTGCATTAGAATCATGATATGAAATTTTCATACAGTTACATACATACAGATACATATATTGTTTTTGGTACATACAGAGCTCAGCAAATATGAGTACACCCCATTTTGGAAATGAATGTTTTCTCCATTTCTCAGTGAATATGGGTCATATATATTGGTGCATTCGAACAAAACAGATTTATTAAACAGATATATTTATTCAAATCATATTTCAGTCACAGAACATCTTTAGAAATGGACAGATAATACATTTAAATACATGCTAAATATTGCAAAGAAAATTACAAACTGCAACATTTCAACAAAATTGTCTATATTTTTTGTTTTTCGTGATTTTTTTTCTGTTTTTGAAAATTGTATTTAATATTTTTCCCTAATATATAAATTTGGGCTCCTAATTTCTGAGCCATTATTGTAAGTTATGTTGTTAGATGAGCTCCAGATTTGGCTTCAGTACTGACTAAAAAAATGTATATGCACAAATATAATATTGTAAAGCATCCTATAGAAAATATTCATTTAAATGAGAGATTAGTGGGGGGTGTACTCATACATGCTGAGCACTGTATATGAATTCAGTTTTGCTACAGTTTGCACAATGGTAAAACTTTTTAAAAATGCATTTTCACCACAAACTACGGATTCAAGCAAAATAAATGACAAAATTTTTCCATTTGAATGTATAATGTTTGTTGCAGCCAAATATATATATATATATATATAAATAATAATTTCTATGATTTACAGAAAAATCTCTTTAAAATGTATTCAACGCTATGTCATATAAACAATAATTGATGTACCAAAAGTCTTGTCAAGCATATTCACAACAAGAATCATTAGACAGCATGTACAATGTAAATGCAATAGCATGTCATCATTCTAGCTTTTGGAAACAAAATTATTACTATACATTGTTTAGAATCCTATCTGGTGTTCTCTGTATTGTGTACATGTTAAAACACGGTGGCACAGTGAGTAGCACGATCGCCTCACAGCAAGAAGGTCGCTGGTTCGAGCCTCAGCTGGGTCAGTTGGCATTTCTGTGGAGTGTGGAGTTCGCATGTTCTCCCTATTGGCATGGGTTTCCCCCACAAGTCCAAAGACATGCGCTATAGGTGAATTGGGTAAGCTAAATTATCCGTAGTGTATGTGTGTGAATGAGTGTATATGAGTGTTTCCCAGTGATGGGTTGAGGCTGGAAGGGCATCCGCTGCGTAAAACATATGCTGGATAAGTTGCCGGTTCATTCCACTGTGGCGACCCCAGATGAATAAAGGGAGAAAATGTATGAATGAAGGATATGATATATAAAATATTTGGTCAACTTAAGACAAAATTAAAATGCTGATATGTAAAAACGTTTAACAACAACACCAAATAAGAGAAATAATTCCTTTAAAGCTGCAATTAACTTAAATACAACTAAATAAACTTTAAATATCGACAAATGAGTTCAGATGTTATGATATCAAGACTGAAACATGATTTATACCATTTAGACACACACCAAAAGCTCAAATACTACCCTAAAACACACAAACTGTGAATGAGACAGGATATTTAAAGACGGTACATACATTAAGGCGGAATATTCACTTTGTAATAAGACATACAAACACAAGATTCGTTTCCTCGTCTGTTAAGTCACATTCTGACTGCATGATAGTCTAAAGAGTTAATTTGTTTGATTTACCTTTTGTATAACGCGCTCTCTTTCCTCTCTTTTGAACTCTTTTCTTGATTTAATGCTGTTTGCGCTCTCAAAATTCAGACCGTACGACGCCATGACGCTGCCGCAAACACAACATCACTGTCGTAAGTGTTTGCCGTAATTCAGTGTTTAAAAAAATACTGGATAGCTTTCCGCCGGGTGGCGCTAAAAGAGGAAACCTCATTCAATCATTAGTACGTTTTCGGAGACGTGTTTACAGTTCAGCCATATTTGGTTGATTTTAATAACAAGGATTAGAAAAAATCTAGTAGCAAAAAAAACCCCGTAGTAGTGGGTACAGTTTTCGCGACAGTGCAGAACACGTTTGAGGCAGCGTTCATATCGTATGCTGTGTTTAAATCGCCAAAATCCATTAAATACACAAATCCGGAGGAGAAACGAGTGTACTACAAAAGGTAAGACAAATAAACTCTTTAAAATAGCATTCACTATACATGTTGGCTATGTCTATCAGTTCTACGTCGTATTTATATATGATAGCTCATAGTAGTAACGTTAACAAAGCTAACGTTAACGGTACGTTACATGAATAACGTTACGATCAATACAAAAACGACTTTTTAGGTTATGTTATGAGATTTATTAACGTTTTCAGCTTTATTATGATGATATGAATAATAATTTCCATTATAAATGACCAAAATTGTTTAAAAAAGGGATTTTGTATATATTGTGTTAAACTTTTGTGCTTATAAAGTGTATATATGTAAGGTTTACACACAATGATGTATATTACATAAGCCAAAGTAAAGAGAACATGTGCAATAATACAAGGACTGTGTAATAACATGTTAAAAAATGAAATTGATGTGGAAAATACATTTGAGTTATTGTATTTTTTTTTATGTGTATATATATTTTCTTCCTTCAGATCGTACATTTACAACTGAGACTACATTCCAGTCATCCTTTGAGGGAACAAACGAACAGGATAAAATCAAGTGTAACACAAGAAAAACATTTACTATGTTTACTATAGTAAAAACTGAGAGCGTTGAAGAGGAGATTGACTACACGAGTGATCCAGAACCATCCAGAATGAAAGATGAAGATACCGAAGACACTGACGAAGACACAGGTTGGTGTTCAAAATCATTTGCAAATACCCAGATAATGCATGATATGTTTAACAATTTAATTTATAAATGTTTCCCGAACATTCTCAGCAAATCCTTATAATCCCCTTACGTTTGCACTCAGTACTAGCAGCTTTTTCCATGCTGCACTTTTTCATAACCATATCGTATTAAACCGTTTTGTTTCTGTGTGCTTTTTCTGCTGTTCAACATTATTCGTATTTATACCCACTTTTATTTATTACCAATTTAAATATATGTAAATACACTGCTACCAATGCACTTCTGGTTAGGTGCTGGCTGTATTTTCCTGTTTGTAGTGTAACGTGCAATAACAATAATGTTTATCTAACCTAATCAATATGCTGACGTGCAAAACAGAGTATACTTTGATCTTTAGCTGATGCATCAGTCGTTTTGCATTGTATATAGATATGCATGGGCATGAAATAACTTTGGTTGCAAACATTGTGAGAGCATGAAATGAAATAAATGCACAAATATAATAAAGCGCACAAATGTTATTGCAACAAATGTTTCTTGTAACCTGGATAAGTGACGTAAGCTTATATAAGTTATAAGTTTACTTTCGTATAGTGATTGGATTAGCACATCAAATAATGTTTACTGAATTATTTACACTCTAAAAAATATTGTTTAGACCAAACAAAAAAAAATTAATGCAACAGTTTGCATCAATATAATCAAGTTACGACAACATTCATTCATTTTCTTTTCGGCTTAGTCCCTTTATTAATCTGGGGTCGCCACAGCGGAGTGAACCGCCAACTTATCCAGCATATGTTTTACGCAGCGGATGCCCTTCCAGCTGCAACCCATCACTGGGAAACATCCATATACACTCATTCACACACACACACACACACATTACGGATATTTAGCGTACCCAGTTCACCTATAGCGCATGTCTTTGGACTTGTGGGGGAAACCGGAGCACCCGGAGGAAACCCACGCCAACACGGAGAGAACATGCAAACTCCAAACAGAAACGCCAACTGACCCAGCCAAGGCTCGAACCAGCGACCTTCTTGCTGTGAGGCGATTGTGCTACCCACTGCGCCACCGTGCTGCCTCAACAGTGATCACTGTTTGTTTGTTTTTATTTATTCTTATTTTTTTGCATGTTTATTTTAGACTTTGTTTTGGATGAACAAAGAAGAAAGTGAGCAACTGGAGTGCATCAAATACATAATGTTATTAAATGTTAGTTTCCTTTTTTAGCATGTTCCCTGTAGTCTTGATGACCATAAATGCATAATCATGTTGCACTGCTTGCTTCAACCGTAAACACCTCCTGCACAATATTAGACCCTAAATAGCTTTTTTTATTTGCACAATATCCTGCACAACATTGTTCAGTCTCATGGAAAAGTACTTGTATAGCCTGTCTTATGTGTATAGTTGAAGTATTTGATTCTATTTTATAATATATGTTAGTTATGCATATGGTTTTTTTTTTATAATAGCTCTTATGTCCAGTGTTGTGTTTATATTTATGATTTATCCATGTAGCACCGCGAGACGCGACATTTCCTTCCTCTGTATGTCCACACATGTAGCGGAATGACAATAAAGCTCGACTTGACTTGACTAAGTGAGCAACTGGAGCACATCAAACACATGATGTTATTAAATAGATTTTTTTAACATTTTGCACATTTATTCCAGACTCGACAGACATAAAAGAAGAAAGTGAAGAGCTGGAAGAGGCGAATGAGAAAGATCCATATCAGAAAAAACATTTCACAGCCGAAGAAACGTCTCCAGAGCAATCTCAAAACACCAAAGCCAAAGGCTCCTTCATATGCCCTCAATGCGGAAAGAGCTTCACGCGCCGAGACAGCCTGAAGGAGCATTCACGCATCCACACTGGCGAGAAACCGTACACTTGTCATTACTGCGGAAAGAGTTTCACGCGCAACGAAAGCCTGAAGCATCACATACGAATTCACACCGGAGAGAAACCATTTGCATGCCAACAGTGCGGGAAGAGTTTCACTTTTAAAAAGAGCCTGACGGTTCACGAAAGGATCCACTCGAGAGACAAACTCTTCATCTGCCCTCAGTGCGGAAAGGGTTTAACGTGTAAAAAGGGCCTGGAGGACCACATAAGAGCGCACACTGGAGAAAAGCCCTTCAAATGCCTTCATTGTGGGAAGATGTTTAAATGGGCTCACAGTCTTACCTATCACCTGCACACGCATTCAGGAGTCAAGCCTTTTAAATGCGTCCACTGCGGCGAAGGGTATATATCTCCGTCCATTCTGAAGAACCACATGAAGGTTCATACTAATGAGAAACCGTATGCATGCGCTATTTGCGGAAAGAAGTTTTTGTGGCTGGGCAATTTCAAGGATCACCAGAAAAGACATACTGGTGAGCGAGATCAGCAGTGTTTAGAGTGCGGCAAGAGCTTTACCACATCCAAACGTCTGAAGGAGCACCAGAAGATTCACAGTGGGGAAAAACCGTACAAGTGTTCGCAGTGTGACAAGTGCTTCACTCAGTCCGGGTCATTGAAATGCCATCTGCGGGTTCACACTGGGGAAAGGCCATTTAACTGCCCGTCGTGTGGGAGGAACTTCTCGCAGCTGACCAATCTGATCACTCACGTTAAAAAATACTGTAAGAAAGCGTCGAAGTGAACTGGAAATTGGATGGGAGTTGATTATGTGGATGATTCAATAACAGGGTTTCCATACTAATGTGAAACACTGCTTATTAATCATTCACTCACTATTCCCTGCTTTATCAGTGGTTGCCACAGTGGAATGAACCACCAATTACTCTGGCAGCGGATGCCCTTCCAGCTGCAACCTGGCACTAAGAGTACTACAACTCTCTCATTCACACACAATATATCCAATTTAGAAATCGTCGCAGTGAAATGAAAGTTTGATGGAAGTTTATTATGTGGATGAGTCAATAGCCGGGTTTCCATTCTAATGTGAAACACTGCTTATTAATCACTCACTTATTCCCTGCTTTTTCAGGGATCACCACAGCGGAATGAACCACCAATACCCTATACTCTGGCATAGGGCTGCACGATATTGGAAAAATCTGACATTGCGATATTTTGTTTTTCTGCGATATATATTTCGATATGAATATAATTTCACCAGATGAATTCATTGAGACAGATTAGAATGATCAAGTCTTTTTCTATGCAGTGCATTTGCATAAATTATAATAAATTACACAAACTAATAAATTCATAAAAAATGAAACAAATTTGCAGATTTTATTGCAGATACACACATTGCGATGTCGACGCTCAATCGATATATTGTGCAGTGCTCTGGCATATGTTTTACATAGCAGATGCCCTTCCAGCCACAACCCGGCACTCAGAGTACAAACCTCAGTGCTGGGAAACACCCACACACACTCATTCACACACTATATCCAATTCAGTTTATCTAATTCACCTATTGACCTTATTCTTCGCCTACAATCGGGCGCTGCCATTAGAATCTTTTTGGCTCGACACTTCCGGCCTCATTCACTTCCATTGATTTGTAGATTTAAAAGCAGCTCGTTCTGCTGCTTGATGTTGCAAACTGATAATTATTTTTTTTATGATATTATTCTACTTCTTATGTATGGTCGTGAACACACTTGTTTGTTTGTAGAGAAAGTAGTTTGATCTTTTTCTGCCATGTATTATTCCTGGTCATTTTTCCCACAGGCAACTGAATTGAAAGTTCTAAAATAATCGCTAAAACGAGCGCACTTCCTCGATCGCAGAATAAGGTCAATACTGCAAGTGAGCATAAAGAAACATATCCGTTAATTAAGGGGTTTTTATTTTAAATTTGGCATTTCTAGAACCACTTAAAGCGAGTGTAAAAACTTTATTGCTTTATTAATTTATTTTAAAATTAGCATATCCATTGCTCATTTCTCAGTTAGACATTTTTACATTTCTAAAACCAACTCCTGGCTTTTTGTTTTGTTGAGTGAGGGAAGGATGGAACGTCAGATTGACAGGCGGATTGGTGCAGCGGCAGCAGTAATGCGGTCGATGTACCAGTCTATTGTGGTAAAGAAGGAGCTGAGCCGAAAGGCAAAGTTCTCGATTTACTGGTCAATCTACATTCCTACTCTCACCTACGGTCATGAGCTTTGGGTCATGACCGGAAGGACAAGATCTCGGATACAAGAGGCCGAAATGAGTTTCCTTCGCAGGGTGGCAGGGCGCACCCTTGTAGATAGGGTGAGGAGCTCTTGCACCCGGGAGTAGAGCCACTGCTCCTCCACATCGAGAGAAGTCAGCTGAGGTGGCTCGGGCATCTGTTTCGGATGCCTCCTGGACGCCTACCTAGAGAGATGTTCCAGGCATGTCCCACCTGGGGGAGGCCTCGGGGAAGACCCAGGACACGCTGGAGGGACTATGTCTCTCGGCTGGCCTGGGAACGCCTCGGGATCCCCCCGGAGGAGCTGGAGGAAGTGTCAGGGCAGAGGGAAGTCTGGGTTTCTCTCCTGAGACTGCTGCCCCCGCGACCCGGCCCCGGAAAAGCGGTTGAAAATGAATGAATGAATGAATGAATGAATAAAGCCAACTCAAGCAAGCGTAAAAGCTTTTGCTAAGTTAAAGGATTTATATTCGAAATTTAGCATCTCCAAAACCACCTAAAGTAAGCGTAACAATTTAGCAAATGAAGGGATTATTATTCTATATTTAGCATATCCATCTCATTCGAAACCAGGCCAATGATTTTCTCCCAAGCAATTTCTTAGTGTAAATAAATGCTGCATTCCAGTTTGCCTACTTAACCTACGTCCTAAAAGCATGTACTCTTGTTGTGAAGCAAAAGTACATGCGTTTGAGTGTGTACCGGAAGAGCTTTGTGACAAACTACTTCCTCATTAATGGACTATTGTGTTGTTTACTTTGCTCTGTCAACCATCCTAGCATAATTTCTTTTATAATTAATGTAAACTCCATCCTCATGTTTTTATGATTTTAGTTTAATCATTTTTTGCTTAGTTTAGTTTGTTTTTATAATGTTTTGTTTTTGAAGGCTGGGCTGTGCGTGATTTTCATGTCTGCACATTAAAAATAAACTAAAAAGAACCCAATGTGGACGTCAATCTTTTTATAATCCTCTTAGTCGCTGACATTATCTTCAACGGGTCAAAAAACCTCTAATAACAGACGGCTGCTTCTCACTCAGGGCTGTTTATGCTAATGAGGGAGAGTTCATCAATAATGGGTGGGGCTTTCCCTCCATTAGAATGTCAATCAAAGTGTTTCTGCAGACTGTTTTTATCAAGTGTGTTTATGAAATATAGAAGTAATGTTGCAGATACTGGAGTGTTTCAAAGTCACGTCGATCAGCTGGTTTGTCTATAAGCTGACATACGAGCGATCCGCTGATAAATCGCAGCTTTAAAACACTCCAGTGTCCCTGTATCTGTGGTTACACTCAGTAAACAGCGGTGAGTTCGGTGAACTGATGACCTTCACGGCCAATCACAATCATTTCTGTTGAGCAGGTGAACACGATGGCAAATCAGAACTGTTTAAGAACGCACTCAACAGCGCTCAAATGTTAGCGGGAAAGGGACGTTTTTAATATTGCAGTATCGTGACAACCCTACTTGCAAATTGCATTTAATGCTAATTTTAATTTCTGTTTAGAGTGTATTTAATCTGTATAATCACTGTACAAACTGAGGTATTAAAAAAAATCCAAACGTCGCCATGTGTTATATTGAATTACTTGTTTGAGAGCAAACACAACCTTTCCTGTTTATTCGATTTTACACATTTCTAGCACTTCAGTATATAGTATTATTATTTTGCTTATGTACGTAATGGTAATTATATAATGTTATCATCAGAAAGTATACTGCAATGTTATTAAAAACATAATAAATATTACTGGAGTTGAGCACAATCATTTTCAAAACCAGGAATATTTATTTATTCTACTACATTCAATAATATTCCCAACAAAAATTATTAGTTTTTTTAATCTATTTTCAACAACATGGATCTGACAGCTCCAGAATCACTCCATGTATATAAGTACATGCTATAAGAATTTTTTTGGGACACTTTAAACATCTTGGTCTAAACACTATTTTAAATAGGGGCACCTATGATGAAAATCTGCTTCTGTGTGTAGGGATAGTGTGTCCACTGTCATATTGGAGTGGTAGAAAGCAACAAGTCTCTTTTTTTTAATTTCCTGATGTTAAACTAGGATCCAAATCCCAGTGATTTTGAGGCCGACCGCAACGTGAGGTAGGAGTGCGGTTTCCCCACCCACCGAATTGATTGACAGGTGCCATGTTTCTATAATAACAGGTATACACGTGTCCACAGAACATTTCTTTGCAAATTAACTGGGATTAAAATATTTGTTACAACTCTAAAACAGCATGTTTGTAATAAAGACAGTAATTGTTAACCGCTATAATCACCACGGCCACATGGTGTCAGTAAATATGTGTGAGTGTGTGTGTGTGTACTGCAAACTGCATTTGTGTGTGACTCATCATTTCAGAAAGGCTTGAATAAATCCCACCACAAATATTCATTCATTTTCTTTTCGGCTTAGTCCCTTTATTAATCTGGGGTCGCCACAGCGAAATGAACCGCCAACTTATCCAGCATATGTTTTACGCAGCGAATGCCCTTCCAGCTGCAACCCATCACTGGGAAAAATCCACACACACCCATTCACACACATACACTACGCACAATTTAGCTTACCCAATTCACCTATAGCGCATGTCTTTGGACTTGTGGGGGAAACCGGAGCACCCGGAGGAAACCCACGCCAACACAGGGAGAACATGCAAACTTCACACAGAAATGCCAACTGACCCAGCCGGGGCTCGAACCAGCAACCTTCTTGCTGTGAGGCGATTGTGCTACCCACTGCGCCACCGTGCTGCCCCCCCCCCCCAGCTTCATCCGTTTCTGTCTCTATCACTGACTGCTGTTTATCTGCTATAACACATGATGAGAAGCAGACAAGCACATGGGAAAGGTGGGCGGGGAGAAGCAGCTCATTTGCATTTAAAGCCACAGGCTACAAAAACAGCTACACCGTAGTCACACACCAAAATGGGCAGATTCTGGAGGCTATAATAAATAATCTGATGGGTATTTTGAGCTGAACCTTTACAGACACATTCTGGAGACACAAAAAGCTCATCTTACATCTTGTAAAAGGGGTGAAACAGGTGCCCTTAAAAAAATACTATAACATATAAAACATTGCATCAAGTCACTTGTGGTAAATACTGTAGTGTGTTTAAACCACGCTGTAGTAAAGTACCTGAATTAATCTGTTGTGGTGATTTTATACTTGTTATGGTAACAACAACTGTGGTAATATAAACAAATTACCCAAGACTGTAGTTTTAAACAACTATAAGCTATAATATACTACAATACACCACCGTTGTTTACCAAAGTAAAAACTAAAGTATACTAGAGTATTTATTTAATCAGTTCACTATAGTTAATACTTAAGTATGATGCAGCATACATGTATACACACACAAACATTACTATAGTATGTTAAAAAATATATATATAGTATGTACTGTAAATTACTAGGCGACACGGTGGCGCAGTGGATAGCACAATCGCCTCACAGCAAGAAGGTCACTGGTTCGAGCCTCGGCTGTGTCAGTTGGCATTTCTGTGTGGAGTTTGCATGTTCTCCCCGTGTTGGCGTGGGTTTCCTCCGGGTGCTCCGGTTTCCCCCACAAGTCCAAACACATGCGCTATAGGTGAATTGGGTAAGCTAAATTGTCCGTAGTGTATGTGTGTGAATGAGTGTGTATGGGTGTTTCCCAGTGATGGGTTGCAGCTGGAAGGGCATCCGCTGCGTAAAACATATGCTGGATAAGTTGGCGGTTCATTCCGCTGTGGCGACCCCAGATTAATAAAGAGACTAAGCCGAATTTATAGCCAAAAATATATTTTTAGATGAACTCACCTATTTCATCGAGATTTCATTCACAGGAGATGATCCTGTAGTTCGTCTCAGCCTGCTGACAACACTGAGATGCAATTAACATTTAGCTATACACACAAACAATCGAAAAAACTGAAATGAATGAGGTAAAAGCAAGGAACACATTTTTAGATGCTTGGTTGAAAATAGCACTATTATTTCCGTCACAATCATGATGAATATTATAATAACAATCTTCCAGGTCAATCTGGAAAGAATAAATGACTTTCGTGAACACCCAACATCCTTTTTTACTGAATCAATAATAATTGATTTAAAGCTTGGGAATGACAGAAAATGTGTTCAGATCACACAACACATCTACTCGTATTGGGACCTGTACTTAGCCTTAGTTTAAATAAAACCACACAGCAAAAATCCCAGTGTTAAATATACAGTGTGATTTGTTTTACATTTTAATCAATGAGTTTTATGAGGTTTCTATGAGTTACAAAGCAATGAGTTTTTAAACCATTAATGCTCTATTGTATACTGTGCTGGCGTTAATGGTTTTATTTTTCACCTTTGTGCACGAAAATTTACAGACACATTCTGGAGACACAAAAAGCTCATCTTACATCTTGTAAAAGGGGTGAAACAGGTGCCCTTAAAAAAATACTATAACATATAAAACATTGCATCAAGTCACTTGTGGTAAATACTGTAGTGTGTTTAAACCACGCTGTAGTAAAGTACCTGAATTAATCTGTTGTGGTGATTTTATACTTGTTATGGTAACAACAACTGTGGTAATATAAACAAATTACCCAAGACTGTAGTTTTAAACAACTATAAGCTATAATATACTACAATACACCACCGTTGTTTACCAAAGTAAAAACACCTTTGTGGAAACAGATTTTCTAAAGTTTGTTAAAAAAAAAAGCTTGAAACACGTCTTGCTGCATTTTAAAATGCAAAGAGCTGAATGTATTGACATTACTTATGAAAAGATTAATAAACATTTAATTAAAACTATTTTCAACATATTTGATCACTGTTATCAGTCACACACACACACACCAATTGATAACATAGGAAAAAAAGGTCATATATTAACACTTTGAAGGGTAACACACACTCCAGTTTGATAAGAATAAACTCTGTGAGTAATGTACAAATGTCACACTTTAGATGGACTAAAGACTCAACTCCAAAATGGAGGGAGTCATATGTACAGTCATATGTACACCCAAGGAGTGTTAAGTTAAACTCAAATTAAGTTAAATGTACACCTGTTTTTTTGCTGTGCAAAAGCAAAACAGATCACATTGCTTTTGTCAAATTAATACATTTTTTCTAATTAGTAACTTTCTTCTAATTGTCTAATCAATCCATTCATTAATTATCAAGTGCATTTCAATCATAAACACCATCAATAGCCAGTAAATAAATGAACAATCACAATTTTATTGATGAAATGCATCTTCAGAATTTACTAAATGAATAAACTGTAATGGTTGGGGTGTGTAAAAAAACACTTAAATGCTTATTTTTTATTATATAATGTTAAAGGTGCAGTATGTATGTTTGACACCCAGTGGTTGAGATAGGTATTGCACACCTGGTTCAAGAGCGCAGCTCGGCTTAGTCCCTTTATTAATCTGGGGTCGCCACAGCGAAATGAACCGCCAACTTATCCAGCATATGTTTTACGCAGCGGATGCCCTTCCAGCTGCAACCCATCTCTGGGAAATATCCACACACACACTCATTCACACACATACACTACGGAAAATTTAGCCTGCTCAATTCACCTGTACTGCAAGTCTTTGGACTTGTGGGGGAAACCGGAGCACCCGGAGGAAACCCACGCCAACACGGGGAGAACATGCAAACTCCACACAGAAATGCCAACTGGCCCAGCCGAGGCTCGAACCAGCGACCTTCTTGCTGTGAGGCGATCGTGCTACCCACTGATTGGCTGATGAAAATTCAAAGGTGTGTTGTTCTTTTCAAAAAAACACACAGCTAAAGTAGCTCAAGGCAGGTCACTACGCTGAATGATTTCAGCTATTTCACAGCTACAACAGCAGGAACAGTTTGAGGACAAAATCCTGACAAATGTCTTGAAAAACATCTGGAAACACTAGTGTGTCCCAAAATTGCATAATTGTGCACTATTCTACGCCATTTTGTAGTATAAATAGTGCAAGTAGTTCATTCACACCAAAAATTAGAGAATAAGTGCACTTAAATACCCGGATGACGCACACACTCAACAGATTGAAAAAGTGTGCAATGTTGAACACTTCATGCACTCAACACTCAGTTCTCGGTGCATGTGCATAGTCATGTTCGATGACAAAAGCACAAAATCGCGTGCTTAGACGGGAGGTCAGATGATGGAGTTTGTTGATCGATAATGGTGATCACCAGTTCTTGCGCTTTCAGCATTAAAAGCGACTCGAATGCAATCGGATCAGACTACATTTGCACATGCTCCGAGGTCTGTTTGACCAGGCTGTGGATTAAAGCTAATAATATTGTAAATAATGTTCAATTTCCTACACAGACCGATTACTTTGCTTCACGAGACCTCAGTGTTTCATCATCAGGAGGCATGACTATTGATTTGGACTGGTTTGTTTCAACCCATCGCCATTCGCTGCCATTAAATAAAATCACCAAGGACCACGAATTTAGCTCAAAATCTTCTTTAATGTTCTACTGAAGAAAAAAAAAGTCACTTACATCTTGGATGACTTTAAAGGGGACCTATTATGCCCCTTTTTACAAGTCTCAGATGTCCCCTAGAGTGTGTATGTGAAGTTTCAGCTCAAAATACCACACAGATAATGTTTTATAACTCTCTGAAACTGACCCTTTCAGGCTTTGACTGTAATTGTGGCGTTTTGGTGACTGTCGCTTTAAATTCAAATGAGATTGTGCTCTTTTCAAAAGGGGGCGGAGCTACAGATGCCTGTATGTCAGCATAGTGGCAGATTCAAAACTCTAATGGCAGTCGGCTGCCTCCCCTTTCATTCAGGGCTGTTATTATGCTAATGAGGGAGAGATGGTCACTAATAGGCAGGACTTTCCACCTCTGATGACACGCACAAACTGAGAATGTCAATCAAAGTGTCAAAGACTGTTTCTATCAAGTATGATTAAACGAAAATATAATGAATTAATTTGTATCATTATAAGCTGACTATATTCATAGACTGCTGCCACATAACTGCGTTTAAACCCCTTATAAAAGTGATTTTTGCATTATAGTCCCCTTTAAATGTTTTTCAATAAATAAAAGCTACTCTCAGTATCTAAAACGTCAACGTACGTTACACACAATCGCTCACTGTGAAGTGTGCCGTTTGGAAGAATGCGTTTTGGTGTGTGCCAGCAGATGGCTTGATCTGCCGAAACTCTTTCCACACTGAGTACAGTGATGCGGTTTTTCTCCAGTGTGAATTCGTTCATGTGCTTTCAGGGTTGCCGAATGAGTGAAACTCTTGCCGCAGAGCGAACACGTGTAGGGTTTTTCCCCAGTGTGGATCCTGAAGTGCTCTTTCAGGTTGGAGGCTTTATTAAAACTCCTGCCGCAGTGTGAACACACATACGGCTTGACACCGCTGTGCAATTTCTGATGCACTTTAAAAGCATCCAGCTGTATAAAACTCTTCCCGCATATCGAACACAAGTGAGGCCTTTCTTGTGAATGACTCTGAATGTGGTATTTTAAAACGGATGCAGATGGGAATTTCTTGCCGCAGTGTTCGCAGCTAAAAGGCTTCACTCCAGAGTGCAAGCGTAGGTGTTTCCTGAAATTGTGCAGCCAGGTGAATCTCTTTGCACAGTGCGGACAGCTGTAGGGTTTTACACCGGTGTGAATTCTCGAGTGGTTCTTCAGGCTGTCGCTTCGCGTAAAACTGCTTCCGCATTGATCGCATGTGAACGGTTTCTCCCCGGTGTGAATTCGTATGTGGATCGTGAGGTGCTCTTTTTGCGCAAAAGCTTTTCCACATTGAGGGCACGCGTAGGGTTTTTCTCCCGTGTGAAGTCTTAGGTGCATTTTCAGGCTGTCTTTACGTGCGAAACTCTTTGCGCACTGCGGGCACGTGTGCGGACGCTCTCTGCTGTGATTTCTGCTGTGACTGATGAGGCTTGCTTCTAGCGTGAAACTCTTGTCGCAGTGAGTGCATGAGAATGAGCCTTTGGCATCTGTTGTTTGAGAATTATCTTCAGGTTCCTCTTCTTCATTCAGTTCGAAGTTTTCCTGCTTCACTTCCTTCAGGTCTAAAAACGAATGAACATTTGTAGTTTTTAAACATGACAGACACATGTAAACATCGCAGACAGATTCACTTTATTTTCCTTCCATCATTAGTATTGGGAAAATTTACTTTTTTAAAGTAATGAATAAACTAAATATATTCGTTCATTCATTTTCCTTCGGCTTAGTCCCTTATTTATCAGGGGTCGTCACAGCGGAATGAACCGACAACTATTCCAGCATATGTTTTATGCTGCGGATGCCCTTCCAGTTGCAACCCAGTACTGGGAAACACCCATATATTCTCACCTCACATTCACACACACACACACACACACTACGACCAATTTAGTTTACTCAATTTACCTATAGCGCATGTGTTTGGACTGTGGGGGAAACCAGAGCACCCGAAGGAAACCCACGCCAACATG
>CAIGQW010056839.1:10027161-10061012 GCA_903798125.1 Danio choprae | reverse complement strand
CAGTCAGCCAGTCAGTCAGCCATTCAGTCAGCCAGCCAGTCAGTCAGCCATTCAGTCAGCCAGTCACTCAGTCAGTCAGCCAGTCACTCAGTCAGTCAGTCAGTCAGCCAGCCATTCAGTCACTCAGTCAGTCAGTCAGCCAGCCATTCAGTCAGCCAGTCAGTCAGCCAGTCACTCAGTCAGTCAGTCAGCCAGCCAGTCAGTCAGTCAGCCATTCAGTCAGCCAGTCAGTCAGCCAGTCACTCAGTCAGTCAGTCAGCCAGCCAGTCACTCAGTCAGTCAGTCAGCCAGTCACTCAGTCAGTCAGTCAGCCAGCCATTCAGTCAGTATGTAACCTTAAAGGGTTAAACAAATACGATTACAGAAAAGTTTGCTCTGTTATAATTCACTTACATTTTAATACGTTTTGATGCGATTATAACCCGCTATTACAAAAACCCCAGCAAACAACTGAAGGTTTTGAATGAGAAGCTGTAATGTAGCCATTGCGGGAATGAATTTTGGTCTGGCGCCCCGCCATTGGAAGAATCAATGTAGCGGAAACCATGTGGTATATGCAATATTTCAATACAATGGACAATAAAACCTATTACAATGAACACATCTTGGACGTCTCAGAATTTAAACCTTTGCTGTTACTCTAAAAACAGCTTATGTTGAAGGGAATCTGAAAAAGGGCTCTCTTGCACGAAGCCATTCTCTGTTTTATGTAGTCAAATGCCTGACAACTGCCAAGTGTGCATGCTGTCACCAAACATAGCAAAATCCTACAAAACACATGTCTTAATTTGATTTCAGTTCGATTATGACTTTCAAGAGTTCACACTTAGCTGATGATTGGTTATAAAGCTTGTTTGGCATGCTGTCCCGGGAGAGAGCCCTGAGCTCATAGATCCTCGAGCCCGGGGCTCCCTTCCGTTTGCAAGGCGAGAGGGGAGTTTGAGCTCAGGTAGATCTCGAGAACTCCCCTGCTGTAGTGGCTAATGAACAGATAGTGGTTGCTCTTGAGATGACTACTTACTAGGAGAATGTCTATGATGCCGATTTGGATTAGTCAATTAAATTAAGTTGCATGTTTTTGGACGGTGGGAGGAAACCGGGGAACCCGGCGGAAACCCACATGAGCACGGGGAGAACGTGTAAACTCCACACAAAAACGCTGGCTTGGTAAGGACTAGAACCAGTGTCGTTCTTGCTGTGAGACAACAGTGCTAACCACTGGGCCACTGTGCAACCCATCTAGGAAAGGAGGAGTAGGGGTGGAAGGGAGGATTCTTCAAAACGAAGATGGCTGTGATATGAAACTTAGGGTATTTATAGTGGCTTAGTAATCGTCTGATTGGTGAATCATGAATTGGATAATGTGGGACCAGCCGCAGCAATCATAAGCATGTGATCCTCTCCAAATTAGTTTATAAATAAACTTCACTTAGTCAAATTACGGTCATCAAAAATCTCTGTTTACATGGTAGACTCTTAATCAGAGTATTGTCTTAATCGTATTAAAATCAGAGTATTGATGTCCATGTAAACGTACTCAATGAGATGGTACATATCAAGGGGTTAATCCTAATAAAATACATTTTATTTAAGCACATCTTAGTTGGATTTAGCCAGCTGTGGCAACATTAAACAACGTTTCTTGTGAGCAAGAAAGTTCCCAGATCCGATAAACCCTTTCCCACATTGAGCGCAGGGCAAAGGCTTCTCCTCGTAATGCATTTTGCGCTCGTGTGATCTCAAACATCCTATTCTTAAAAAACTCCTGTGGCAATATAAGCACTTGTGAGGTTTCAACCCACTATGAATTTTCTGGTGCTCCTTCAAATTTCCAGCACGACTGAAGCTCTTCCCGCAGTCCAAACACAAGTGATCTCTCTCTCCGGTGTGTGTTTTCAGATGCTCTTTTAAATGGCTGGGATATGGAAACCCTTTTTCACATAGAGAACAGACATACGGCTTCTCTTTCGGCCGTTTTTGTGATGCGGAGTGAGAGCGCAGGTGATTATGGAGCTCTCCTTCCTCTAAAAAACCCTTTCCGCAGCGATAGCAGGTGAAGGGTTGATTTCCGTGACGCACTTTTACATGCACATTCAGCTGTTTATTGGTTATGTACCTCTTTCCACATTCGACGCATGCGAATGGTTTCTCTCCAGTGTGAACTTTTATATGGTATTTCAATGCTCTTTGACGCGCAAAACTCTTTCCGCATTGTTGACACAAGAACGGTTTCTCTCCGGTGTGAATCCTGATGTGACATTTCAGGTGCTCTTTTTGTCTGAAACGCCTCCCGCATTGAGGACACGTGTAGGGTTTTTCTCCGCTGTGGATTTTTAGGTGATTCAATAGGTTTCTTTTTTGAGTGAAACTCCTTCTGCAATGAGGGCAAGCGAGAGATTTCTTGTCTTCTAGTGTGTTTTGGGTTTCATTCTTCTCCGCTTGTGTGGACGTAGTTATAAAATCGTGGTGATTGTCCTCCTCTTCGCTTACATCCTCGCTTTCCACTTTTACTTCTATCACACCTAAAAATAAACATAATACTCTTAAATAGATATAGTTCAGAAGTGGGGTGTAACGGATCACGGTTGATCCGTGATTCGTACGGATCACAACCTACGGTTCGGAACACAGGTGACCCGCGGATTAATAAAGTTTTTTTTACTCGTAGATTAATCCTAAATTTGTAACGATCACAGAGAGATCGCCTCTGCCATCATTCAAATCACATGTATGAAAGCATTTAGGCTTTCCTGTAAAATATAATGATGATGGAAGAAGTTGTGGTGGGTTATTCGGGATGTGGTGGGTTTCTTAGGTTATTAAAGGTGTTTTCTGTCACTACTTGTTTAGCCTGCATTAATGCATTCAGTGTAAGCTGCACGATTAATCATTAAAAGATCGGGATCTCAACACCCACGCAACATAAATTATAAATGATGGTGATTTGCATATGTTTATTAATCTTTCGAATCGCTGCATTCAAATCTGTGTTGGACAAATACAAGACAGAGATTCAGTCTTTAGTCTTTTGAGTTAGTTATGAAGTTACAAACAGTCAAATAACACAGAAGTACTGGGAGAACAGTTTATAGTTTAGATAAAACCACTGATGTTTATGGTAAAGTTAAAATCACAGTCATGTTCTCAAAAAGAAAAGTTGTAGGCAGCAATTACATTATTTAACCAATAGGTGGCGACAACCAGCCATCAAACATATGCCACTGAATAATTCTTCAGAAATGATCATCTAGCAGTGAAACATGACGTTTTATGAGTGAAAAACTGAATCATTTATTGAAAATGAGACTAAAAATAAATATGGTTGTAAAATTATTTTAGACTTCTACAGTTAGCGTTATCAGCAACAGGGAATTTTTCACAGTACTGAATATTTTACTGTCGACGCGGTGGCGCAGTGGGTAGCACAATCGCCTCACAGCAAGAAGGTCGCTGGTTCGAGCCTCAGCTGGGTCAGTTGGCATTTCTGTGTGGAGTTTGCATGTTCTTCCCGTGTTCACGTGGGTTTCCTCCGGGTGCTCCGGCTCCCCTTACAAATCCAAACACATGCGCTATAGGTGAATTGGGTAAGCTAAATTGTTGGTAGTGTATGTATGGATGTTTCCCAGTGATGGGTTGCAACTGGAAGGGCATCTGCTGCATAAAACATATGCTGGATAAGTTGGCGGTTCATTCCGCTGTGGCGACCCGAGATTAATAAAGGGACTAAGCTGAAAAGAATATGAATGAATGAATATTTTACCATTTATTTTTATTCAGCTGATTATTTCTTTATTTTATTTTATGAAACCAAATATTTCTTGCAGTGCTGTTTTTGTAATAAATGGAAAGCAAATGACATTTGTCTCCTCTTTTTGGCTGATCCGAAAAATGGTCCGATATGTGACAAAAAAAAACATAATGTGATCCGAACCGTGAGATTTGTGACTCGTTACACCACTATTCAGAAGGTAATGCAAGTAAATCAAATACAATCTGAAATATTAAAGAATAAATAATGGAAACCAACCTGTTTGTTCCTCCGTATCTTCTTGTTTTATGTGAAAGTCTTCAATCTCCTCTTTAATTAACTCCATTTTTTTCTTACACTTGGATTTGCTTATGATTGTTTGGTATTCCCAGGATGTGCGATTTGATCTGCTGAACTCAAAATTAATTTACACGTTCAGTATTTACATCTGAAATCTTAATGCATGTCTTAAATACAAGTCTTAAATTCTTTATCATTAACACTCAGCGTTACTGTATTCTTATTAGGGCTGCATGATATTGGGAAAAATGTACATTGCAATATTTAAACTTTATGCAATTCATATTGCGATTTTTCTCAAGAGAGCTTAATGATTTTAGATTGATTGTGATGATTTTGTGGGGGAGTGCATACAATATAAAACAAGTTACAAGCGGAGATGATAAGAGCAAATATACCAATGATGCAGAAATAAAATAATCAAAATGTACAATAAAGCTGCATATTCTTCATTGTGTAAATATTCATTCATTCATTTTCTTTTCGGCTTAGTCCCTTTATTAATCTGGGGTCGCCACAGCGGAATGAACCGCCAACTTATCCAGCATATGTTTTACGCAGCGGATGCCCTTCCAGCCGCAACCCATCACTGGGAAACATCCATACACACTCATTCACACACATACACTACGGACAATTTAGCTTACTCAATTCACCTATAGCGCATGTCTTGACAGTACAATGTACAGCCAAATCTGGAGCTCATCTAACTAAATAACTTACAATAATGGTTCAAAAATTAGTATTAAATATTACATACAATTTTCAAAAACAGCAAAAATCAAGAGAAACAAAAAAATAAAAATAATTTTGTTGAAATGTTGTAGTTTGTAATTTTTTTGCAATATTTTTCATGAATTTAAATGCATCTCATATGCTGAGCTCTGTATATAATAAATTATATAAACATATATTTATATAAAATATTATATAGACCTATAAACAATTCACTCACCTACAAAATCATCCTGAAATTAATGACTTTCCAATTAAGAGTTAAGTAATCTGGTGAAATTGTATTCATATCGCAATATGTATTGCAGAGAGAGAAAAAATAATAAAATAAATAAATAATAAAAATAAATAAATAAACTAAAATCGCAATGTCAGATTATTCCAATATCATGCCCTAGATATGATCATAGAATTAGAATAGAATAACATAATAGGATAAAATAAAATACTATAACATATGATAGTATATTATAGAACAGTATAGAAGTAAAATAATGAAAAACCGTTTAGCAGCTCAACTACAGTAGTAAACTTTCGTTTTTACTACAGTAACCTGTTGTGTACTGTAGTAGAATATGCCCTATGTTTGTAACTACAATATTGGGTAATTTAATTTGTTTATAGTACTATAGATTTTATTACCATAGCAACTATTCAAATATTGTACTACAGTATTGTTCAAAAACACTAGTGTTTACTACAGTCGTGGCCAAAAGTTTTGAGAAGGACACAAATATTAGTTTTCACAAAGTTTGCTGCTAAACTGCTTTTAGATCTTTGTTTCAGTTGTTTCTGTGATGTACTGAAATATAATTACAAGCACTTTATATGTTTCAAAGGCTTTTATCCACAATTACATCACATTTATCCAGAGGGTCAATATTTGCAGTGTTGCCCTTCTTTTTCAGGACCTCTGCAGTTCCATTGGGCATGCTCTCAATCACCTTCTGGGCCAAATCCTGACTGATAGCAGCCCATTCTTTCATAATCCCTTCTTGGAGTTTGTCAGAATTAGTGGATTTTTGTTTGTCTATCCGCCTCTTGAGGATTGACCACAAGTTCTCAGTGGGATTAAGCTCTGGGGAGTTTCCAGGCCATGAACCCAAAATTTCAACGTTTTGGTCCCCGAGCCACTTAGATATCACTTTTGCCTTATGGCACGGTGCTCCATCGTGCTGGAAAATGCAATGTTCTTCACCAAACTGTTGTTGGATTGTTGGAAGAAGTTGCTGTTGGAGGGTGTTTTGGTACCATTCTTTATTCATGGCTGTGTTTCTGGGCAAAAATTGTGAGTGAGCCCACTCCCTTGGATGAGAAGCAACCCCACACATGAATGGTCTCAGGATGCTTTACTGTTGGCATGACACAGGACTGATGGTAGCGCTCACCTTTTCTTCTCCGGACAAGCCTTTTTCCAGATGCCCCAAACAATCGGAAAGGGGCTTCATCAGAGAATATGACTTTGCCCCAGTCCTCAGCAGTCCATTCACCATACTTTTTGCAGAAGATCAATCTGTCCCTGATGTTTTTTTTTTGGAGAGAAGTGGCTTCTTTGCTGCCCTTCTTGACACCAGGCCATCTTCCAAAAGTCTTCGCCTCACTGTGCTGCAGATGCGCTCACACCTGCCTGCTGCCATTCCTGAGCAAGCTCTGCACTGGTGGCACTCCGATCCCGGAGCTGAATCCTCTTTAGGAGACGATCCTGGCGCTTGCTGGACTTTTTGGACGCTCTGAAGCCTTCTTAACAAGAACTGAACCTCTTTCCTTGAAGTTCTTGATGATCCTATAAATTGTTGATTTTAGGTGCCTTGTTGATTTATTGGTATCTTAGTAGCCACAATATCCTTCACTCTTCATAACATCATGGACTATATGCAAATTGCTATTATAAAAACTTAAGCAGCAACTTTTCCAATTTCCAATATTTATGTCATTCTTAAATCTTTTGGCCACGACTGTAAACATTACAATAGTATTTCTCATGTATGCATTTTCCTCGTCTTAAATAACTTTTTAAATACATCGAATGAATAAACAAATGAACAATGAATCAAACTGCACCACGCTTCTTTACATTTAATTAATTAATTACTGATATTCCCAAATGCTAACGTTAAACAAAACAGCTTCAAAACACTCAGTCAAGACAAACACTAATCTGTAAATAACACTAATGTTTATAAACAAAACATACTTGTCAAAGAATATCGTACCATATATCGAATATCGTACTTATAACGTAATCAATCATGTCAAGTGAAGTGTTTATTCATTGTGGTTTTACCTCTTGAGAGTTCGTTTCCATCTCGTGTACATTTCAGGCTCGAGCTCTCCGGCTGCCGCAAACACGATCTTAACTGTCGTAAATACTTTCCTTCCGCATTGAACTAAACTGTGTTCCTCTTCTTCTTGTTGTTGTTTTATGGCGGGTGGCATCCAACTTTAAGGTGCATTACCGTCACCTACTATACTGGACTGTGAACCAGAATGACTATGAGATTCATATCTATTATATTCTATATATTAGCCCGGTTTCCCTCAAAAATGAAATTAAATAATTATAGTATTCTGTTTGGCTGAGTACTTGATTTGTTTCTATTGTTTCCTGCTGTATTTTCCTTAATATTTCCCTTTCATTATTACATTTCTGGCATTGACTTAACATATGATCTACCGACTCATCTACTTGACAGTAATTACACAACCCAATAGGATGTCCCTTTATTATTCTTTTTTTTTTTGGCTTAGACCCTTTATTAATCTGGGGTCGCCACAGCAGAATGAACCACCAACTTATCCAGCATATCAACACAGGGAAAACATGTAAACTCCACACAGAAATGCCAACTGACCCAACCGAGGCTCGAACCAGCGACCTTCTTGCTGTGAGGCGCCACCGTGAGGCCCCCAGTAGGATGTTTCCCAATGATATGTAAAGTTTTATTTAATCTAGTGTGCCCTAGTCTTAATAGATATTACATTATCCTTCAATGTACTTCTCTTTACCCTCTTCATCAACTGTGCTCCTCCAGGGAGCGTTTTACTCTTGTTTACCTGTACACGTGTTGTGCTAGACACCCATTTTGACAAGTACTAAATTGATTTTATATACAAAGAAAACAGATTTAATCTTCTTTAGCATTTCAAAAAAGTTTTGTGGAATTAAAATGTTAAAATTGAGGTCAAATTATGCTGAAAACCATTTATAGCAACAGATATTTTTATTAAAAATTAAACAATATACTTTCCCAGTGATGGGTTGCAGCTGGAAGGGCATCCGCTGCGTAAAACATATGCTGGATAAGTTGGCGGTTCATTCCTCTGTGGTGACCCCAGATTAATAAAGGGACTAAGCCGAAAAGAAAATGAATGAATGAATGAACAACACTTATTATGACCTATTAAATAATGTAAAAGGTGGGAATAATAGCACTCAAACTACATTTTTATACTCTTCATTCTTTAAACAGAACAAATAGTTTTTCCCCGTGTTGGCGTGGGTTTCCTCCGGGTGCTCCAGTTTCCCCCACAGTCCAAGCACATGCGCTATAGGTGAATTGGATGAACTAAATTGACCGTAGTGTATGAGTGTGTGTGCATGAGTATGTATGGGTGTTTCCCAGTACTGTTATAGCTTCATTCCGCTGTGGCAACCCCTGATGAATAAAGGGACTAAGCTGAAGGAAAATGAATGAATGAATTAATGAATGAAATTGGCCGTAGTATATGAGTGTGTGTGTGTGAATGCGAGTTTATGGGTGTTTCCCAGTACTGGGTTGCAGCTGGAAAGGCATTCGCTGCGTGAAACATATGCTGGAATACTTGGTGGTTCATTCCGCTGTGGTGATCTCTGATAAATCAGAGACTAAGCCGAAGGAAAATGAATGAATTACAAGAGAAAATAATTTTATTTCATATGAGGTCTTTTCGGGCCTCATGGTGGCGCAGTGGGTAGCAGGATCGCCTCACAGCAAGAAGGTCGCTGGTTCGAGCCTCGGCTGGGTCAGTTGGCATTTCTGTGTGGAGTTTGCATGTTCTCCCCGTGTTGGCGTGGGTTTTCTCCGGGTGCTCCGGTTTCCCCCACAGTCCAAAGACATGCGGTATAGGTGAATTGGGTAAGCTAAATTGTCCATAGTGTATGTTTGTGAATGAGTGTGTCTGGAAGTTTCCCAGTGATGGGTTGCAGCTGGAAGGGCATCCGCTGCGTAAAACCATATGCTGGATAAGTTGGCGGTTCATTCCGCTGTGGCGCCCCCAGATTAATAAAGGGACTAAGCCGAAATGAAAGTGAATGAATGAATGATGTCTTTGTTTGTTGTTGTTGCAGAAGACTAGTCGTAGTAAAGCTCTTTCCACAATCACAACACAAAATTTTGTTGTCCATTATGTATTTTCTGCTCCGTTTACAATACTCCAGCTGTGAAAAACTCTTTCCACATGATGTAAACTACTTAGGCATCTCATTAGTGTGGATTTTTAGGTGTTTACTGAGATGTGACGACAAAGTAAACTCTTTCCCACACTGAAGACAGGTATAAGGCTTTTCTCCAGTGTGAGCATGCTGATGATAATTGAGACCGGATATGTCTTTGAATCTCTCTCCACATTGAGTACAGTAATACGGCTTTTCTCTAGTGTGAATGCGTTGATGTGAGTTCAGGTGTGAAACCTGACTGAAACTCTTCTCACAATATGAGCACTTGTACGGTTTTTCTCCAGTGTGAATCCTCAGGTGATCTTTTAAAAGGCTAAATCTAGTAAAGCTCTTCCCACATTCACAACACACATGATCTTTCATGTCTTTATGTGTTTTCTGGTGCTGGTTATAACTGTCTGGCCTTGAGAAACACTTCCCACATTCAGTGCAGGCGTACGGTTTCTCTCCGGTGTGAATTCTTATGTGCATGTTCAGGTTCGCTTTTTTCCTGAAACTCTTTCCACACTGAGGACAGGAGAATGGCTTTTCTCCGGTGTGAACACGCTGATGAAAAATCAGACTGGATGGGTCTTTGAAACTCTCTCCACAGTGAGTACAGTGATGCGGCTTCTCTCCAGTGTGAATTCGCTCGTGTGATTTCAGATGTGCAGACTGAATGAAACTCTTCTCACAATACGAGCACTTGTAAGGTCTTACTCCAGTGTGAATCCTGAGGTGATCTTTCAGTAGGCTAAGTCTAGTAAAGCTCTTCCCACACTCCGAACACACATGATCTCTCGCTTCATGTGTTTTTTTGTGCTGTTTATAACTGTCCAGCCGTGAGAAACTCTTCCCACATTCAGTGCAGGCGTACGGTTTCTCCCCAGTGTGAATTCTTGTGTGAATGTTCAGGTTCACTTTTTTCCTGAAACTCTTTCCACACTGAGGACAGCTGTGCGGATGTTTTGTTGTTGCTCTTTTGGTTTTGAGGTTATGTTTCTCATCCTCTTCTATTGGTTCTTGTTTTAGCCCATTCACCTCCATCTGACCTAAAATAAACATCAAAATAGAGTCAGTTCAAATGAACCCTGATTTAACAGCAAAAGAAATAAGATAGTTCACTCCCCTAGAGTTAAACAGTGGCGTTTTACCATTTTTTAATCCATTCAGCTGATCTCCGGGTCTGGCGGGAACACTTTTAGCTTAGCTTAGCATAGATCATTGAATCAGATTAGACCATTAGCATCTCAGTCAAAAATGACCAGAGAATTTTGATTATTTTCATATTCAAAGCTTTACTCTTCTGTAGGTTCATCGTGCACTAAGACCGGTGGAAAATTAAAAGTTGCTTCTTTTCTAGGCTGATATGGCTAGGAACTATACTCTCATTCAGATGTAATAATCAAGGAAATTTCCTGCCATGCCATGGCTTCAGCAGACGCAATGATATTACACAAAGCCTGAAAACTTTGTCAATATAACCAAAACATGGCTTGTAAACATGGAGACATTTGTTAGAAATTATTCATTCATTCATTTTCTTTTCGGCTTAGTCCCTTTATTAATCTGGGGGCGCCACAGCGGAATGAACCGCCAACTTATCCAGCATATGTTTTACGCAGCGGATGCCCTTCCAGCTGCAACCCATCACTGGGAAACACCCATACACACCTATTCTCACTCATACACTATGGACAATTTAGCCTACCCAATTCACCTATAGCGCATGTCTTTGGACTGTGGGGGAAACCGGAGCACATGCAAACTCCACACAGAAATGCCAACTGACCCAGCCGAGGCTCGAACCAGCGACCTTCTTGCTGTGAGGCAAGAGCGCTACCCACTGCGCCACCATGCTGCCCCTTGTTAGAAATTATTCTGAACATTTTTACTTTGGTAAACATCCTAAATATTATCTATTTGAACCCCAACACATGGAAGATTTCAGGTGCTGCATAATATCTGATGCAGCCATGGTACAGTAGCACATTTCCTTAATTATTATGCTGTTAGCAACCAGTAATGTAGAATCAAGAATGCACGCAAACCTGTTTGTATATCAGTGTCTCCATGATCCATTCTGGATGGTTCTGAAATGTTCAGGTCATCAGTCTCTTCTTTAATAATGTCCATCTTTATCACAGGGATTTTCTCCTTTTTTCAAAGTGGGTGGTCCTCACTGTGAAGTAAAAGGGCTTTTGTCACCAGTGGGAGGATACTTTCAGGTTTCATGTAAATAAACATACATAAATGGAAAAAATATATATAATCATTCATTCATTTTCTTTTCGGCTTAGTCCCTTTATTAATCTGGGGTCGCCACAGCGGAATGAACCGCCAACTTATCCAGCATATGTTTTACACAGCGGATGCCCTTCCAGCTGCAACCCATCTCTGGGAAACATCCATACACTCATTCACACAGATACACTACGGACAATTTAGCTTACCCAATTCACCTATAGCTCATGTCTTTGGACTTGTGGGGGAAACCGGAGCACCCGGAGGAAACCCACGCCAACACAGGGAGAACATGCAAACTCCACACAGAAATGCCAACTGATCCAGCCGGGGCTTGAACCAGTGACCTTCTTGCTGTGAGCCGATTGTGCTACCCACTGCACCACCGTGCTGCCCCATATATAATCATATATATATATATCCACTATTGGTATCTTTCAACTTTATTTTGTGTTAAAGTGTTAAAGATGCATTCAAATACAGAATTAAATATTCATTCATTCATTTTCCTTCGGCTTAGTCCCTTTATTAATCAAGAATTGAATTCGCCAACTTGAATGAGCCGCTAACTTATCCAGCATATGTTTTACACAGCGGATGCCCTTCCAGCTGCAACCCAGTACTGGGAAACACCCATACACTCATTCATACTCATTAACTACGGCCAATTTAGTTCATTCAATTCACCTATAGCACATGTGTTTGGACTGTGGGGGAAACCGGAGCACCCGGAGGAAACCCACGCCAACACGGGGAGAACATGCAAACTCCACACAGAAATGCCAACTGACCCAGCCGAGGCTCGAACCAGCGACCTTCTTGCTGTGAGACGACAGTGCTAACCACTGAGCCACCATGTCACCCAGATATAAATAATATTAAAATAATACCATAATAAGTAAAATATTAAATACAGCATAATTATAAAAACATTATTTTGATTATTAAAAGTAATTCTGTTTTCTCTGACGTGTTTTAGAGGGAAAAATAATGTCCTCTATAATGACAAAAAGGCATCTTTAATTCATCTGCACGGTGATAAAATTAAAAAAGAAAAAACATTTTATTAGATTAACAACAGTAATATAGTATGGATCATTTTCATAATCACAAGGTAATTTTCATCAGATTTATGCTATTTTGTTATATATTTTATAAAATGTCATTTGTTTAACAAAAGTACAACCAACCTTTATTAAATAATAAAATACATCACTGATAAATGATTTATATAGACTAAAGTATAAAGCTCAACACGCATTAGTGAAGCACGAAATCATCTGTGAGGCAGTGGATAAAAGTCAATAGTTTTCCCTACTGAAAAATCCAGCTAATACCAGCTTAAACTGGTAGCTGGTTCAAGATGGTTATTAGCTGGTTATAGCTGGTTTTTAGCTTGTGGACCAGCTTGGATTAGCTGGTGGAGACCTGGCTTACCTGGTGGACCAGCTTGGATGAGCTGGCGGAGACCTGGCTGAGCTGGTGGACCAGCTTGGATGAGCTGGTGGAGACCTGGCTGACGTGCATAATTATGTTAAGATAACTCTTCGTTAGTATTACGTGTAATCAAAGGTAATACACCAACAGACATGAATTTCGTATATATTTACAAAAGGCTCTTACTCTGTACGCTGCCATGTTCCTGCCATAAACGTGTCCACAACTGTAGTAAACGCGCACGCGCATGCGTGTTTTACATTAAGCAGAAACTTCCTCCAGAGGGCGCTGAAGCCGAAACCCGGTCAATCTTATCGCTTCAGTTCAGTCAAGAAAGCTTTTATATCAGTAACTGAAATCATAACTATTACAAAGACAATTTATTTAAGCCATATTAAATTAAATAGATCATAATTTGCTCATTAAAATTATTTACAAAAATGAACCGAGATCAGAAAATAACTAATAAATGTTACATTATTAAATGTTACCAGCATTTGTATAATCAGGACAATACAATAAAATAATACATTCAGAAATTAAGCCCACATGGGAAAGACATACTATAGTGCTTTGGTATATAGTAAATACCACAGCGTTTTTGAACAATACTACAGTAAAGTACTAAATTATTATATTATATTACTCTATAAATGATACTGTACTATTTTCAACAACACATTCATTTGGGGGGAAATAAATTAACAAATGTGAATGTACAAATTCAGTATATTAATAATAATAATAATAATAATATCAGTTTATTAAAAATGAAATGACATAAAGCGCTTACAAAATATAAATCGCAAATGAACATCACAGGTTTATGACCGAATCTGTGAAAATACTTGCTCAACCAGAACAACGTATTTCCATATGAAGTACCAGATTCCTTGAAGGCACAATATGTAATGTTCAAATCCAGAGAAATAATCAGCTATAACTAGTGAGATAAAGTGTGTGTGTGTGTGTGTGTGTGTGTGTGTGTGTGTGTGTGTGTGTTTATGACGTCACACACCCTCGATTTCTGGTTTGGTTTATTGAAAACAGGGAAACAGGGTTTTAATAAGTTGTGTGTTTTATTAGGCCTGCACAGAGCAGCATTAATGAATTTAGTCTAATAAAACAGCATTGCTTCTTCACATTATCACGAGCAGAAAAACCAGAAGCAGTGGACTGTGGCATAATAAAAGCTCTGCTACTTTTGTCTCATAACCTTCAGCATTTCTCTCGTTTCACTTTCACAGATTTCAGCCTTACTGTGCGTTCACACCGAAAGCGGCGAGAGCGTCAAAGTAGCCGGAAGTCATTCATTTTCAATGGGAGCCGGCAGTGATAAGTGGAGAGGAGCAGCGCAGTGTGGGCTTTGAGGAGAGTTGAAATCAAGCCGACTTCATGAGCTATGACGTGGTTCGGCGGCAAGCAATATGAATGTAGAAGTCCACCGCTTGAGAGGATTCCAGAGAACACAGTCCTGTGAACTTTGGTTCCGATCATAGACTGTAAAAAATATTGAGGTAGTATCTGTGATGTCACCCATAGGTTTCTGAAGAGCGCAAATAGAGCTACAAGTGGGCGTAGCCAATTGTCACCATTTTGTTTGCGCGTCATCGTGCTGACTAGGGGTAACCAAAAAAGGTCAAAGAGGCGGAGCATGAGCGTAGCTACAGATGCCTGCTAGCATTTTGCTTAGAGGGTTTTTTGGGGGGGAGAACCGCTTAATACTTCATTATCTGCAACTAATTTGTGTTCTGACCACTTGTGTTTGGTTGTATACTATATCAATAAAGTGTTTAGTCTTTTAAAAACATTGTAATACACTGAGCCACTAAGCATTGTTTTAATGACGTTTTTCTACAGGAGGAAAACGCGAATTACTTCTAAATACTGCAAATATACTCTGTGTTAGTAAATGCAAGGCATAACACTGTATGACAACGTTTCAGATGACTGTTCTATAGCCTACAGGTAATCAATCTGTCAGATTCTGGAGTCCATTCAAGTTCTAAAGAAAATTATAAATGATAAATTATCTTAAATTAAACAAATACATTTATAGATATAGCATATATGTATATAATTTCACTCACCTGGGAAATGGAGGCTGCTTGAATGGTTTGTGAGCACAATTAAGTGCACACAGCATGCCATATTATCTGATAATTGTGTGAAATAATTCAAAAAGGCAAGAGACTGTGTAAAGCCACATAAAACAAAACAAAAATACGATATATATGCCGAGTTCAGCGGCTAATCAGCCGGAATCAACTGAGGTGACGTGACGGCGACCAGCGAGACCTAGCTGTCACTCAAGTGGCCCCGCCCTTAATTATGCAGACTTCATATAACTCAATATAAATGAAATGGATGAGTTATAAAATAATGCACCCCCTCACAGTTGTCATGAAGTGTAATATTAGCTATATAGACCAAAATCGTGTTTTGTACCAGGCTGTAAACAGCTTTTTGTCTGCTGTAAAGTTGGCCATTTTAACATTGGGCTCAACAGAAATGTGCTCTATTATGGAGCCAGGCCTAGCGGAATATCGATGAATTGCAGTTTCAGTTACTTCTGTATCAGCTTCATGAGGGAGAGCGGGATGTTGCCGCTTGGTTCTGACCACAGTTGTTCCTAAGGGTTTGATTATTGTGGTCACATTGGATAAGTGGAGCAAAGCCACACCACAAGCAACGACTTGATCTTCCATTGTTTAATGAATTTGATAAAAAGTGTGCAACATTTTCATGCTTGACAGCATGCTTTTATGCGGGAATGTGACTGATTTGCTGATATGTTGCAACGGTTCCTTTAAATACGAGATTAATGCAGCGAATTTAGACGCTCTCGTCTCGTGCACTTGCCTTCGGTGTGAACGCACAATTACTCTGCCTCATACTACTATGATAATAAGTGTTGAATACTGTAACTCATCCATCAACGTGATTTCTGCAGGAGTCCTGTAGGATTATAAAGACCACAACTCCCATGATTCCACTTTCAGTCACAAAATCATCAAACTACGCCTTTGTTTGTTGTGAATGCACGCCCTCTAGTGGCGAAAATTACACACTGTTCTTTTAACATCTGGCTTCGGTCCAGTGTCCTCTTCTCGCAATATGAGCACTTGTAATGTTTTTCTCCAGCATTAATTATTTGGTGCCGTTTCAGGAGGCTAGTCATACTAAAGCTCTTCCCACACTCTTAACACTCCTGATCTCTTTAGCCGTGTGTTTTAATTTTAATTATTATTTACAGTGCTAGAATTATTGTCTTGTGAAGTTTCGTTTCTCAATCAGGAACAAGTCTTTGTAGTTCACAAAACATATGACCAGAATCCACAATATTCCTGAATGAAACTTAACAGTGCTTACAGTTACTGATGAATATTTTACAGCTTCCTTATATTGTTTAACTACACAAACAAGTGTAAAATAAGAACACAATAAAATGTACGCAAGTAATAATAAATGGCACCAACTGTCAATATCCAAGCAATAAATAAATAAAAACACAAGGAAAGATTTAAGGTGATCAGACTGCAATAATTATTTTCTTGAGAAACTTCATTCATTCATTCTCCTTTGGCTTAGTCCCTTATTAATCAGGGGTCGCCACAGCGGAATGAACCGCCAACAATTCCAGTATATGTTTTACGCAGCGAATGCCCTTCCGGTTGCAACCAAGTACTGGAAAACACCCATACACACTCACATTTACACACACTCATACACTACGGCCAATTAAGTTCATTCAATTCACCTATAGCGCATGTGTTTGGACTGTGGGGGAAACCGGAGCACCCGGAGGAAACCCACGCCAACACGGGGAGAACATGCAAACTCCACACAGAAATGCCAACTGACCCAGCTGGGACTCGAACCAGCGACCTTCTTACTGTGAGGCGACAGTGCTAACCACTGAGCCCTCCCCTTAAGAGACTTATCAGGAACAAGTGTTTGTAGTTCTCAGAGCATTTCAGCAAATTGAGAACAACTTTTGCGTGTCTCAAGCTATTTACTTCAACATTAACACTAAACAATGCTTACTGTGATGGTGTGACATTTCCTTGTGTGATTGAGAAGATTTTGTGATGATCTAAAACTCTTCTGACATGCAGGACAGTAATACGGCTTCTCTCCAGTGTGAACTCGCTCATGCGATTTCAGATTTGAGGACCAACTAAAACTCTTCTCACAATATGAGCACTTGTAGGGTTTTTCTCCAGTGTGAATCCTCTGGTGGTTTTTCAGTTGTTCGGCTCTAATAAAGCTGTTCCCACACTCCAAACACACATGATTTTTCTCCTCAACATGTATTTTCTGGTGCCGTTGACAAGCGTTCAACCGTGAAAATCTCCTTTCGCACAACAGGCACGCATAAGGCTTCTCATTTGTGTGAATCGTCATGTGTTGTTTTAGATTTGCAGATGATCTAAAATTGTTCCCACACTGCTCACAGGTAAACGGATTTTCTCCAGTGTGAACACGCAGATGATTATTGAGATCAGTCCTATATCTGAAACTCTCTCCACAGTGAGTACAGTGATACGGCTTTTCTCCGGTGTGAATTCGCTCGTGTCTTCTCAAATGTACCGATTGGTTGAAACTCTTCTCGCAATAGGAGCACTTGTGAGGTTTTTCTCCTGCGTGGATTATTTTGTGCCGTTTCAGATTGTCGGCTGTGGAAAAGCTCTTCCCACACTCCAAACACACATGATCTCTCGCTTCATTATGTGTGTTCTGATGCAGATTATAACCGTCCAGCTGCGAGAAACTCTTTCCACATTCAGTGCAGATGTACAGATTCTCTCCACTGTGAATGTTTATGTGCATGTTCAGGGTTTCTTTGCTTGTGAAACTCTCTCCACACTGAGGACAGCTGTGCAGATACTCTGATTTTATTCCTTCAGTGTCGACGTCACATTTCTTATCCTCTTCATTCAGGTCTCGTCTTTGCTCATTCAACTCCATCCAGTCTAAAATGAACGTCAAGTTAGGATTAGTTCAAGTGAAGCCTGATTTAATAGCAGGATACTACAGAGATCTGTTTTTGTATCTTGAGTTTCAAGCTTTTAAAGTTGAATGTGCCTAATTTCCACAAGATTGTTCACCAAAACAATTTAAATATTTTTGAGGACGTTTGAAACACTTTTGCACCCACAGGGGGCAGTACTCTGTTTGTTTAATCATTTAAAGTACAAATGAAATCAAAACTAACCATTTGATTTTGTTAGCTCACATTGCTAGTTTTGTGGTAAACAATTCATTCATTTTCTTTTTGGCTTAGTCCCTTTATTAATCTGGGGTCGCCACAGCGGAATGAACCGCCAACTTATCCAGCATATGTTTTACGCAGCGGATGCCCTTCCAGCTGCAACCCATCACGGGGAAACATCCACACACACTCATTCACACACATACAATTTGGACAATTTAGCTTACCCAATTCACCAATAGCGCATGTGTTTGGACTTGTGGGGGAAACTGGAGCACCCGGAGGAAACTCACGCGAACATGGAGAGAACATGCAAACTCCACACAGAAATGCCAACTGACCCAGCCGAGGCTCAAACCAGCGACCTTCTTGCTGTGAGGCGATTGTGCTACCGATTGTATTCTCTTAAAGTATTCTCAAAAAGGTATGCAGTAAACATGAGCTAAACATGAGCCAGGCTAAAACTGGGTATGTCTGTGTTTAAGATGAGTACCCCTCTACAGGAGCCTGCTATGAGGAAGAATGACTGATTATGTAGAATAACTGAATATGTAAAGCACTGATTATTCATTCATTCATTCATTCATTTTCATTTCAGCTTAGTCCCTTTATTAATCTGGGGTCGCCACAGCGGAATGAACCGCCAACTTATCCAGCATATGTTTTTACGCAGCGGATGCCCTTCCAGCTGCAACCCATCTCTGGGAAACATCCATACACACCCATTCACAACGGACAATTTAGTCTACCCAATTCACCTATAGCTCATGTGTTTGGACTTGTGGGGGAAACCGGAGCACCCGGAGGAAACCCACGCCAACACAGGGAGAACATGCAAACTCCACACAGAAACGCCAACTGACCCAGCCGAGGCTCGAACCAGCGACCTTCTTCCTGTGAGGCGAACGTGCTACCCACTGCGCCACTGTGAGGCCAGCACTGATTATATATATATGTTAAATACTCATATGAAACTATGTGTAAGAGGGAACATATTATTAAGTTAATATACCATCATGAAAATGTATGTAAACACTTGCATCTATGAAGTGACATCTCTGGTGTGAAAACAGTTGCTTACGTAGACCTTAGCTAGTGGGCTGAGAGCCAAGAAAAACATGACCACCTAAACATATACATGACCTTTCAGTAAAGACTTCCTAAGACGGTCACAGGAGCACAGAGGTGTGCCACTAAAATCTGTATAAAAAGCAGCACGATGGACACATACATTTCAGATTGTCTAGGGGAGACTTCAGCTTCTCCTGAAGAGCTGCTCTGCACTCTCTCTGCTTTATTATGTTGAATAAAGTCTATTTTCTGGTATCCAAAAGCTCCAGTCTGATAGAATCTAATTGATGAAGTCGAATTCTACGACACAATTCATCTGTGCATAAAGTGATAATTTACTTTACTTTAAAAAAATGGGTAAGCCTGTTGACCTTAAAAGCGACAAGTTGACCTAAATATGTGGGTAAACCCATTGCAACTTGAAAAGGTTAAGCTGTTTTAACTTAATATTTATAATTATGCACATAGTTCATTTACTTAAAGATTTTAATGCAACGGGTTTACTCATTTATGCTAAGCAAAGTCAACTAATCAGTTGTTTTTTTACAGTACACTTGCCGGACGGATTAGGATTTTAAACTACTTGGTACCCTATGACATTTATTTAACACTTACAGTATAGTGAGCAGTCTATTAGTAAAGAAACCAAGTATTTTGATTTCACTCATGCATAGAAACATTACTGGCGATGCGGTGGTGCAGTGGGTAGCACAATCGCCTCACAGCAAGAAGGTTGCTGGTTCGAGCCTCATCTGGGTCAGTTGGCATTTCTGTGTGGAGTTTGCATGTTCTCCCTGTGTTGGCGAGGGTTTCCTCCGGGTGCTCCGGTTTCCCCCACAGTCCAAAGACATGCGCTATAGGTGAATTGGGTAGGCTAAATTGTCCATAGTGTATGAGTGTGAATGAGTGTGTGTGGATGTTTCCCAGTGATGGGTTGCAGCTGGAAGGGCATCCGCTGCGTAACATATGCTGGATAAGTTGGCGGTTCATTCCGCTGTGGCGACCCCAGATTAATAAAGGGACTAAGCCGAAATGAAAATTAATGAATGAATAAAAAAATGGGTAAGCCTGTTGACCTTAAAAGCGACAAGTTGACCTAAATATGTGGGTAAACCCATTGTAACTTGAAACTGTTAAGCTGTTTTAACTTAATATTTATAATTATGCACATAGTTCATTTACTTAAAGATTTTAATGCAACAGGTTTACTCATTTATGCTAAGCAAAGTCAACTAATCAGTTGTTTTTTTACAGTACATTTGCTGGACGGATTAGGATTTTAAATTACTTGGTACCCTATGACATTTATTTAACACTTACAGTATAGTGAGCAGTCTATTAGTAAAGAAACCAAGTATTTTGATTTTACTCATGCATAGAAACATTACTTTAAATAATTAATTTAACTAAATGTACACTGATAGGATTCGGCTTTGGGTGCCATCTTGTGGCCAGACATGAAAGTTCATCTGGCATGCAAACTCTCACAGTGCATTATGGGTATTTTCTAGCTGTTGAGTGTACAACATCGGTTGTACACTCGATGTTGTGGTGCATTGTGGGAGTGATTGAGTGCACTTCAGAACGTCCACTATGGTTTCCGACACCACTACAAATGGCTGCTCCCTCAAATAGTGTTTAAAGTACACATGAAATCAAAACTAACCGTATTGATTTAGTTAGCTCACATTGCTAGTTTTGTGGTGAACAATTCATCTGTGCATGTCATTAAGAAAAAAACAATAGTTTGCCATTGTAATCTAAAACTGAATGCACTTGCTGTTTGTTTTCAGTTAAATTCTCAGATTAGGTCTGTCTGAGGTATTGGGCGGGGCTAGCATACTTAACCACGCCCCTCTAGCTGTCAGTTTTGATGACGAACAGAAATGGTGAGGAGGAGGAGTCTGTTAGGTGGTAATAACTTTTTCTCATGAAGGCCCAAAAACCAAACTTGATTGAGGCTGGTGGGCCGAAGGTAAACATACCACACTTTTTCATGAAAGTGGCCATGGTCATTTCCTAATATATTAAGATTTTAAAATAAATCGAAAAAATATAGTACATTAATCGAATTAATAATTAAATAAATATTTATATTTTACATTGTATAATGAACTACTTACAATTAAAAACAAACACATTTATGACAAAATGGTGTTTAATGCTGAATACATGAGTCAAGCTGCACTTGCCTTTGCCTTGATTTGCTCGTCAATATCTTGTGTTATCTTCGAGTGACAGTATTTACATATATAAAAATTTGATTCATGCACAACATTTTATTAAAAACATTTCATTTCAGTTGGCTTTTTTGGGGCACAACAATTAACGAAACAAACAAACAAAAGGTTACGTTAAATTAGAAATTACGATCTCTGTTAAAGGCATTCGCCCCAACCTTCCCATCATTTTCCCTCTCTTCCCAGATGCGATGGTGGGCCAAATCAAAGGTTACCATGGGCCAACTTTGGCCAGCGGGCCCTAGTTTGGGCATCTCTGGTTTAGTACCATTATAACCCCATGGAGGGATTTGCTCCTGCAAATATGTCTGATAATCGTGGTGTGTATTGATAAAATTGGTGTGTACCAGCCCTTAGATCACAGGTGTCAAAGCCAGTTCCTGGAGGGCCGCAGCTCTGCACAGTTTAGTTCCAACACTAATCAAACACACCTGATCAAACTAATTGAGTGTTTTAGGCTTGTTTGATACCTACAGATAGGTGTGTTGAAGCAGGGCTGGAACTAAACTCTGCAGGGCTCCGGCCCTCCAGGAATTGACTTTGACACCCCTGCCTTAGATGGTTTGATGGTGAAGAAACCAATGAAAAGCAAATGTTCATATTTTTAATGCAACTACTTTTTAATTGTGTAATTTCCTTGCTAACTTAATTACATGTGGAGCTCAGATTATCATAAACAAAACTGACATAGGTTATATGTACAGTTGAAGTCAGAATTATGAGCCCTCCTGAATTTTGTTCCCCAATTTCTGTTTAACACAGAGAAGATTTTTTTCAACACATTTGTTAAACATGATAGTTTTAATAACTCATATTAATAACTGATTTCTTTTATCTTTGCCATGATGACAGCACATAATATTAGACTAGATATTTTTCAAGATACTAGTATTCAGCTTAAGGTGACATTTAAAGGCTTAACTACGTTAATTAGGCAAGTTAGGGTAATTAGGCAAGTCATTGAATAACAGTGGTTTGTTCTGTAGACAATCCAAAACAAATAGTGCTTAAGGGGGCGAATAATATTGACCTTAAAATTACTTTTAAAAAATTAAAAACTGCTTTTATTCTAGCTGAAATAAAACACTTAAGACTTTTTCCAGGAGAAAAAATATTATAGGAAATACTGTGAAAAATTCCTGAATCTGTTCAACATCATTTGGGAAATAATTGAAAAAGACCACAGGGAGGCGAATAATTTGGACTTCAACTGTAGTTGCATAAACATTTAAGTTTTATCAAACTATTAAATATGTAAATATATGTATTTATCTATTTATTTGATATATTTTGAGATTTATATATTTTAGTTTCTGCATTTTGTTACTTTATAACTCTAGTATCATTATTGCACAGCCACTAATTTTGGTGAATAAAAGATTTGTCAATATACATTAATACATGTCAGCAGTCAGTAAAGTATAATCAAGAATGGACACTAACCTGTTTGTTCCTTAGTATCTTCATGATTAATTGTGGATGGTTCTGGATCACCCAGATCATCAATCTCCACTATAATAAAGTCCATCTTTTCCATAGTAAATCTTGGAGTTTCCAAGTGTGTATCACCCTGGAGATCTCAACGTGAAAAGGAAGGAGCCTGTGTCACAAATGCAACCTTCAGGTTTAATGCAACTAAACAAAAGTGTAAATAAAAATACAAATATAAAACATTTTTAAAAAATTGAATTAAATATTATGCTAAATACTGACTAATTATATTCTGGTCTCTTTCAACTTATGGACGTCTTATAGGTATTAATACAGAAAAATATATATATAAAATATAATAAATACAACATGCAATATTATAACATAATATTTAAGACATTGTTTTGAATATTAAAAGCATTTCTCTAGACAATTAAATGTTCTAAGGAAAATAAACATGCTATGTCCTATACAATGACAACAATAACAACAACAATAAAACTAATACTGTACTGTGAAGGCATCTTTAATTAATTTGCAGGGTAATAAAATGAGAAAAGCCTCAATAACGTTAGATATTTTAACATTACTAATTTAGCATGGGATATTTTCTTAACGTTAATACTATTTTCGTCTGCTTCCTCTGAATATTAGACATTTCGTCTGGACATTAGACCTCTGACAGACGTGCATATCAAGTCTATTTTGCGACCATTGGTATAATAGATGTCTTTTGGACGTCTGTGAGAAGTCCAGTGTTCAGTGGGTTGTATGATATATTTTATTCATATACATTTTTTTTATTTTAGCTAAATACAACAAATATGTATCCCTAGTACCTGTTATAGCCTACTAAACGATCCTACTATAAACATAAAGCTTTTACACATTAGTGAAACACGAAATTATCTCCGATGCAGTGGATAAAAAGCTAAATATATGCAAGTCGTAATCAATTTAAGAAAACTGTTCCTTCTTCATATTACATTTCATCGGAAAATAGGACACCAACACACATGAATATCGTTTATTTACAAAAGGCTCTTACTCTGTGCGCTGCCATGTTCCTGCCGCGAACGTGTCAACAGCTGTAGTAAACCTCCGCACCGCGCATGCGCGTTTTACACTAAGCAGCAAGTTCTTTCTAGAGGGCGCTAAATAGCGATTGTTGCTAGAAAGGATACAGCTATGTCCAGAAGTTAACGAGAATTATTTATATTTATTAAATTACCCATTGAATTGTATTTTAACGGCTAAGCCCCTACGCCAACCCTCACAGTTAGGTAAAACAGTTATTATAACGAGAATTATTTATATTATTTATTAAATTAAACATTAAATTGTATTTTAACGGCTAATCCCCTACCCCAACACAGTAATGTAAAAACAATAATTATAACGAGAACTATTTATTTATTAAATTACCCATTAAATTGTAATTTATTAACGTCTACCCCTACCCCTACGCTCACACAGTAATGTAAAAATTGTAATTATTGTTGTACAGTGTCACAAAAAATGATGCTAAATTGACGTATCCACAGCTGTATCCCTTCTAGACTTTACCCTGAATAGCTTCGAAAACCATTAAAGAGAGTCTGCATGTGTCGATGTCCAATAAATTTATGTGCTGCTCTAAAAATAAAAATCTCTCAAGTCAACATGGACGAAAAAACATCTGAGTTGGTTGATTCAGTATATAGCTCAGGTCAGAATAATCATCCCAGCAGGCACAGGACGTCAACATGTACCCCAACGTCGTTTGGACGTTGCATTTTGGGGCGGAAAGAAAAATTGGGTTGACGTCACCCAATATCAGACCGACAGACGCTGGATTTGGTCACTTTCCAATGTAACCTAAAAACAACCAAATATCAACGTCTAATGATGTTACAGCTTGACGCTGTGTGGACGTTACCACTATGACGTCTAGCAGATGCTGGATTTTGGTTGAATGAATGTCAGTATGATGTTGGTTTAAGATGTTGGCTCGACATCGGATTTTGGTAACTTTTTAACACAACATTGAATTTTGGTCACCCGACATCAAGACCCAAATCTAACCTAATAGTAGCGTCTTATAACGTTGTGTGCCTGCTGGGGTATGTCTACACATTTGATCTTAAAATGCAGATATTTGTACTGCACAGAAAATTGGCAAAATGAATGCAAATATTTTATTTTTTTCATTAACTAAAGATAGTAGTTGTTTAGTGGGCAGCACGGTGGCGCAGTGGGTAGCGCTCTCGTCTCATAGCAAGAAGGTCGCTGGTTCGAGCCTCGGCTGGGTCAGTTGGCATTTCTGTGTGGAGTTTGCATGTTCTCTCCGTGTTGGCATGGGTTTCCTCCAGATGCTCCGGTTTCCCCCACAAGTCCAAAGACATGCGGTATAGGTGAATTGGGTAAGCTAAATTGTTCGTAATGTATGAGTGTGAATGGATGTTTCCCAGTGATGGCGACCCCAGATTAATAAAGGGACTAAGCCGAAATGAAAATGAATGAATAGTAGTTGTTTATGCATTTAAAGTTTTTAATCCTATATTTTCCCCTGTATATTTTATCACCATAGTCCCTATAGGTAATTACATTGTATATGTGTTTAATTGTAATTTATATAATTTATAAATACAGATAAATGCAGGAAATGGGATTCCAATAACAAAAAAATTACCCCATTTTGTGTTCCCTTAAGGGGCGGCACAGTGGTTCAGTGGTTCGCACTGTTGCCTCACTGCAAAAAGGTCGCTGGTTCGAGTCCCGGCCGTGTCAGATGGCATTTCTGTGTGGAGTTTGCATGTTCTCCCCGTGTTGGTGTGGGTTTCCTCTGGATGCTCCGGTTTCTCCCAGTCTAAACACACGCGGTATAGGTGTATTAATGAACTAAATTGGCCGTAGTGTATGAGTGTGTGTGAATGAGTGTGTAAGGGTGTTTCCCAGTACTGGGTTGCAGCTGGAAGGGCATCCACTGCGTAAAACATATACTGGATTAGTTCATTCTGCTGTGGTGACCTCTGAAATAGAGACTAAGCTGAAGGAAAAGTTACACCCATGTAATAAAATATGCGTATCTGTAATTGTCTGGACAAAAAAAATCATCCAAACATGCATAGCTATTACAAACTAATTTCCAAATGTTTTACTGAACCTATATTATTCATTCATTCATTTTCTTTTTGGCTTCGTCCCTTTATTAATCTGGGGTCGCCACAACGGAATGAACCACCAACTTATCCAGCATATGTTTTACGCAGCGGATGAACTTCAGCTGCAACCCATCACTGGGAAACATCCACACACACCCATTTACACACATACACTACGGACAATTTAGCTTACCCAATTCACCTATACTGCATGTCTTTGGACATGTGGGGGAAACCGGAGCACCCGGAGGAAACCCACGCCAGCACGGGGAGAACATGCAAACTCCACACAGAAATGCCAACTGACCCAGCCGAGGCTCGAACCAGCGACCTTCTTGCAGTGAGGCGATCGTGCTACCCACTGCGCCACCGTGAGGCCTGAACCTATATTATATTAAATGCAATTAATAAATCATAATTGCCTCTTTACAGTACCGAGTGCCGAGATCGAGAAGGGAAAAAACTGATCATTTGAGCAGCATTTGTATAATTCAAGCAATACAATATAGCCAACATGAAGCAGCTTAACAAATGGTTTAGGTCAGCTAAAAATAGTTGAACGCAATGAAACTGAATGCCGAACATTTATTTACAAATGGACACGTCTGTTCTTATACGAAAAATAATTACAAAATGTGTCTGTTTGTATGATTTAAATGACATAACACAGGGCTGAAATAACAGGAACATCACAGTAAATGAGCATCAGTTTCAGATCTCAATATTACTGTCAGCAAACAGGGTTGGATCTTTAAAACCTGGCGCAGCCCTTTAATTCGAATAGCAGGAGAAAACATTTGAGTATAATGGACTAAAACTCTACTTAAAATATGTATTAGACTTATTAGTTATTCCAATGTTAAGTCAAAACATTCAGGAAAAACAAATGAACCTGTGTAAACCTTTTCTCATACAGAACAATGCCTTTTCATGTTAATAACCGCTGAAACTCAGTGTGAACATACTCGTGTCTTTTCAGATTTCCAGACCGACTGAATCTCTTCTCACAATATGAGCACTTGTGAGGTTTTATATGAATTTGTAAATGAACGCTGAGCTGCTGAATGGCTTTTTTGCAGTGTGAAAACTCAGACATGGAGGACAGCAATACGGCTTCTCTCCAGTGTGAATTCGTTTGTGTGATTTCAGCTCTGAAGACCGACTGAAACTCTTCTCACAATATGAGCACTTGTGAGGTTTCTCCAGTGTGAATCATTTGGTGGATTTTGAGACGATCAGCTCTGTTAAAGCTCTTCCCACACTACAAACACACATGATCTCTCTTGTCTTTATGTGTTTTCTGGTGCTGTTTGCAATTATCCAGACGTGAAAATCTCTTTTTACAGAACCGACATGCGTAAGGCTTCTCACTTGTGTGAATTCTCATGTGTAGTTTTAGACTTGATGATAAGCTAAATTCGTGACCACACTGAGTACAGGTAAACGGCTTTTCTCCAGTGTGAACACGCAGATGATAAGTCAGACCAGATTCGTCTTTGAAACTCTTTCTACATTGAGTACAGTGATACGGCTTTTCTCCAGTGTGAATTCGCTCGTGTGATTTCAAGTGTCCCGAATGACTGAAACTCTTCCCACAATATGAGCACTTGTAAGGGTTTTCTCCTGTATGGATTCTTTGGTGTCTTTTCAGACTGCCAGATTGATTAAAACTCTTCCCACACTCCAAACACACATGATCTAACACTTCTTTATGTGTTTTCTTGTGCCGTTTACAACTGTCCAGCCATGAGAAACTCTTTCCACATTCAGTACAGATGTACGGTTTCTCTCCAGTGTGAGTCTTTCTGTGTATTTTCAGCTTGGCTTTTCTTCTGAAACTCTTTCCACACTGAGGACAGCTGTGCAGATGTGTTGTTTTAGTTCCTTTAGTGTTGAAGTTTCGTCTCTCGTCCTCTTCTTGTCTTTGCTCATTCACCTCCATCTGATCTAATGAAACAAAATGAAAATCAGTTCAAGTGAAACATTTTAAGTGTGATTATCAAACTTTGAAGTTTGATGGGCTAAAGTTAAAGTGACAGTTCACCCAATAATAATGATAATATTAATTGATTTGATTTAATAGTGGCTTTCTAGACACTCAAGTTCGCCTTACAAAATACATGTTAAAAACCCAGTGTTACGTGTGGCGTTCACTCCTGCCCGTAATTATGATTTTCAATTGATCTTGTTTGTCTTTTTCCCTTTTCAGTTTTCTATTGGTTGATTTGGTGACGTCAGGTTTTTAAAACGGCCAATGCCTCTGCCTCCCTCTGCCAATGCATTGATGAAATGAACAGTTGGATGTGCCAAAACTTTCTTCAGTTAAACAAAGAGAAAACTAAAGTAATTGCATTTGGGAAGAGATGAGGTTCTCAAGGTGAATGCGTACCTTGTCTCTAAGAGTCAAACAACAAAAAATAAGGTCAAGAACCTTGGTGTTATTCTGGAGTCAGATCTGAGTTTCAGTAGTCATGTCAAAGCAGTAACTAAATCAGCATACTATCATCTCAAAAACATTGCAAGAATTAGATGCTTTGTTTCCGGTGAGGACATGTTCATGCTTTTATCAGCAGCAGGGTGGATTACTGTAACGGCCTCCTCACTGGCCTTCCCAAATAGACAGTCAGACAGTTGCAGCTCATCCAGAACGCTGCTGCCAGGATTCTGACCAGAACCAGAAAATCAGAGCACATCTCACCTGTCCTCAGGTCTTTACACTGGCTCCCAGTTACATTCAGAATAGATTTCAAACTATTACTACTTGTCTATAAATCACTAAATGGCCTAGGACCTCAATACATTACAGATATGCTCACTGAATACAAACCTAACAGATCACTCAGATCTTTAGGATCATATAAACTAGAAATTCCAAGAGTTCAGTCAAAGCAGGGTGAATCAGCTACTAACAGCGCCCCCTGCTGCTGGAATCAGCTTCCAGAAAGGATCAGATGTGCTCCAACATTAGGCACATTCACATCCAGACTGAAAACACATCTGTCTAGCTGTGCCTTTACTGAATGAGCACTGCGCTGCGTCCCACAGATCACACTATTATGTCTTTCTTTTTTTTTCATTCTTTTATAACCTGTTTAACACATTTTAATCTGTTTTTATCTGTTTTCATGTTATTTGTTTTAATTTTTTATACTTCTTTCTTTAATTCCTGTTTATGTAAAGCACTTTGAATTGCCACTGTGTATGAAATGTGCTATATAAATAAACTTGCCTTGCCTTGCCTTGCAATCGGCTCTCGCTCATTCGGCTTTATTGTCGTGTTCTCCTTTACACTTCATTCATTCATTTTCTTTTCAGCTTAGTCCCTTTATTAATCTGGGGTCGCCACAGCGGAATGAACCGCCAACATAATCCAGCATATGTTTTACACAGCGGATGCCCTTCCAGCTGCAACCCATCACAAGGAAACATCCACACACTCTCACTCACACACATACACTACAGACAATTTAGCTTACCTAATTCACCTATAGCGCACCCAGAGGAAACCCACGCGAACACGGATGCCCTTCCAGCTGCAACCCAGTACACTCAACCCACACACACTCATGCACTACAGCCAATTTAGCTTATCCAATTCACCTATAGCGCATGTCTTTGGACTTGTGGGGAAACCGAAGCACCCGGAGGAAACCCATGCCAACACGGGGAGAACATGCAAACTCCACACAGAAATGCCAACTGACCCAGCCAGGACTCGAACCAGCGACCTTCTTGCTTTGAGGCGATTGTGCTACCGTGCCGCCCTCCTTTATACTTTCCTTTTGATATTTGTTTGAAGTGGGGAGTCCCAACCTGCTTTAGGTTTGTTTGCTTGTCATTTATTAGGTTTGTTTGCTTGTCATTTATTATGCCTTTGGACTTCCCATCTCTTGTCATTTTGGATTGTTTTGCTGATTATGTTACGTTAATAAATAATTTAGTTGGAGCACTTTGGCCGTTGTTTATTTATGTTACGTTGTCTTAGGATCACGAGTCGTATTTAAGTAAGGGCCGTAACACCCAGTAACAATTAATAATTAACACCTGAAATCAGTGCTAATATATTAAAAAATAAATAATAATAACCCAGATAGCACACGTACGTCGCGGAGACGTCTTTAAAAGATCGTAACATCTGCTAAACATCACATTCGATCAAAGGTTTTTATTTGTTAATGAGGCGTCTTCTTTACCTCTATACGCCGTCTATACGATGAATCTTAAACTCCTGAAATTTTAAATTGGTTTTGTTGAACCATATAAATTATAATAAATTATAATATAATATCATAAAATTCTACAGATGATTCTTCAGCTGTTGTTATTTTTGAGTGGAAAATACTTGAGCTTATCATATATGTAGACGGATGTATAATCAGTGTAACTGTTACTGTTATTTATAGCAGTATGGATGAGGGAATGTCTAAATAAACAATTAAAAACGACGTCTATGCTACATAAATAAGATGTCTCACAGACCTAACATTATAATAATGAACATCTGTGATGCATTGCATAGATGTTGTTTGAATGTCTGACAAGGACGTCTATATGACGTTTTCCAGATGAGCAAACGCCCTAAACAAGACATCTCCCAGATGAAAACGCGGACGTCCAGCAGACGTCTCTGCGACGCATGTGTGCTATCTGGGAATATAACTGTTCACCAACCTGAATTATCTGCTGCTTGTATAGATGCTCTTCTAGTCTTTATGATGGGATATTTTCACAATGTACAGCAATTTTTGTGTAGGAAAGGCTGTGATTCACTGTGAACACATCAAAAACAATTCAATTGAATAAATTAAAATATAAATCAATCAAATAACATAACAAATATATATAATAAAATGATACAACTCGTTTTTAATAATAAAATGAATATTGTGCTGAAACCATCTCAATGTATCTTATATAAATAAATGCAAAACACCATATTGGATTATTTGAATATTATACAGACTTCACACACGAACCTATTTACGATGTAGTGGATAAAATGAATACATGTCAGTCATAACTATATTAAGATAACTGTTCGATATAATGTTATTACATTTTATCAAAAGCAATATTACAGCAACAGACATTTATTTTTCGTTTATAAAGGGCACTTACTCTGTTCGCTGCCATGTTCCCATCACAAAGTTTTTCACAACTCTGGTGAATCTGCGCATGCGCGGCAACTTCCTCCAGAGGGCGCTAGATAGCATCGAAAGCCAAAACCCGGTATCGCTTCAGTTTAGTCAGCAAAGTAAGCGTTTGTATCACTAATTGTCTGAAAACATCACCTAAACGTGTATAACTATTACAAAATCTTTCCAAATGTTTTATTTAAAGTATAATATAGTACATATGCAATTAATAAATCATAGTTTGCTCATTAAAATGTTTATTGCTCTGAGATCGGGGGTAAAGAGATCTGGTTTGCGTAAACCAGTGTTGATCAAATTAAAACTATACTATAAAACAATATAATCAATATAAAGCAGCATAACAAACTGTTTAGTTCTGCTAAAGATACTCGGACATGATGAAATGAAAGCCAAACGTCTATTTATTACTATATTATTTATTATCTATTTATATATAGCCTCATATGTGTCTGCTTGTATAATGGGCAATATGCACAGCTAGTGTTTTTCAGCCAATGATGAACTTAATCGGGTGAAAGCTTAATGTTCCTTTTAGAGCATCGATGTTGTAATGTAATTCCAATATAATCAGTTAAATAGACGTAAGCATTCATTTGGCTGTTAAAGCGTAAAAAGAGATGAAAGACCGTTTAAATGCAGGCACCATCATTAGCCGCAGGCTCGCGCAGAAATACCATTGAAACTAATGGGGTAAAATCCATTTCCATATTTTAAAGACATGGCGCGGAAAAATCTAATTTAATGCAGAGCTTCTTGTTTGTCTGAGACCCACTTTATATCGTATCTCAGCCAGGCAGTGAAGATCGCTGTTTTTTAAAGACATCAGATCTTAAACGCTGCAATTTTGTATGGGATGACAATTAACCGGAAGCCCTGAGGCTGGTTGGCTGACTGAAATTAAAGGTCTGTGTGCATATACCCTAACTGAGCTGTTAAACAGTTTCGTTTTCACCTCATGTATTATTATAATGTCAGAAATCTTCTGTAAATTGACACATTAATCCCGTTTTATTGGTGTCAACAGGATATAAACTAAAGTATAAACTTAAGAGTTTTAGTCCACACATTTCTCGTCTTTCTTCATTTACAGAATTGTTCATGATTGAAAACTGAAGTAGACCAATTTAATAACCAATAATCAAAAGATTTGTAATCGAAAACATTCATTGATTCATTTTTCTTTGGCTTAGTCCCAGGGGACGCCACAGTGGAATGACCCGCCAACTTATCCAGGATATGTTTTACACAGCGGATGCCCTTCCAGCTGCAACCCAGTACTGAGAAACATCCATACACACTCATTCACACACATACACTACGACCAATTTAGTTTATTCAATTCACCTATAGCGCATGTGTTTGGACTGTGGGGGAAACCGGAGCACCCGGCGGAAACCCACGCCAACACGGGGAGAACATGCAAACTCCACACAGAAACGCCAACTGGCCCAGCCGGGACTCAAACCAGTGACCTTCTTGCTGTGAGGCCACAGTGCTAACCACTGAGCCACCGTGTCGCCTAAATAGAAAACAATCAACCACATAATTCCAGTTTGTATGTTTTTCTTTTATTATCAAACTACAAGCTCATGCACAATCAGCTCAACGCTAAGCCAAGTTTAAAACAACATAACCTTACATATTACGTACAAACATCGTTCAGCAAAAAATACAAGCAGCTAATTTTATAATTAGCTGTTTTTAATCATGCAATGAACCAGTCAAAATGAATTATGAAAATTACAGTTACAACGTTTGATATTGTTTACTTAATCTTCCTACAAAATGAACGCGCATAACGCTTCTCATTTGTGTGAATTTTCATTGTGTTGATGATGATGATCTAAAAATAAATGAAATATACAAACAGAGATCAACTTTATCTTGTCTTAATGTTCTTTAATGAACTTGAAATGAAAACTGAACAATCCTCACTGAGACGACTTACATTTCTTCATGTGTTTGAAAAGATTTTGTGACCATCTAAAACTCTTCTGACATGGAGGACAGTAATACGGCTTCTCTCCGGTGTGAACACGCTCGTGTGATTTCAGGTTTACAGACCAAGCAAAACGTTTCTCACAATACGAGCACTTGTACGGTTTTTCTCCTGTGTGAACATTTAGATGAAAACTGAGACCAGAACTACACCTGAAGCTCTTTCCACAGTGAGTACAGTGATACGGCTTTTCTCCGGTGTGAATTCGCTCGTGTGATTTCAAGTGTCCAGAATGACTGAAACTCTTCCCACAATATGAGCACTTGTACGGTTTTTCTCCTGTGTGAATCCTTTGGTGTCTTTTCAGATTCCCAGCTTGATTAAATCTCTTCCCACACTCCAAACACACATGATCTCTCACTTCATTGTGCGTTTTCTGGTGCTGTTTACAATTATCCAGTCGTGTGAAACTCTTTCCACATTCAGTGCAGATGTACGGTTTCTCTCCAGTGTGAGTCTTTATGTGCATGTTCAGGTTTCCTTTGCTTGCGAAACTCTTTCCGCACTGAGGACAGCTGTGGAGATGTTTCGTTTCTGCTCCTTGAGTCTCAAAGTCGCATTTCTCGTCCTCTTCAGTCAGTTCTTCTCTTTGCTCATTCACCTCCATCTGGTCTGAAATAAAAATTAGGTCAGAATCAGTTCAAGTGAAGCCTGATTTAATAGCAGAAAACTATTATATTATATTATATTATATTATATTATATTATATTATATTATA
>CAIGQW010056839.1:9953953-9992836 GCA_903798125.1 Danio choprae | reverse complement strand
AAAAAAAAATAAAATAAAATTTTAAATTACAAATTAATACTAATAATAATAACAACTTCATTAATCAATAAGAGATTATACAAAAACACTTTAACATCTACATTAAAACATTAAATATGATTTTTCATTCCTAAAAAATCCTACCTGGAGACATATTTTTAAAAAACACCCAGATTAAATAATTACATAAAAAAATCATTTGTTGTACAATAATACTAATAATAATGCTGGCCTGTTGACTGTAAATGGATCACAATCTGTGCAATAAAAATTATTTGATTTCATTGCAATAGACTATAAATCGCAAGCATATCTTAACTTTGCTAATTTACAATAATATCTACCGGATTTATATTATTAAATATATATATATACACACACACACATTTGCATATAATATAAAAGGTAGAAATATATGTGTTGCATAATTAAACTTTTTTCTCTCTAAGTAAAATAATTTCTTTAATTTAGTTTTAATCAGCAACATATGAGTATTTTATGGCAAAATAATCAATATGGATTAAAAAAAAATTACACAATAATAATAATAATACTAACAATAACTTCATAAATCAATAAGAGATTATACAAAAATACACTTTTAAATCTAAATTAAAAACATTACATATGATCTTTTACTTCAATATATAATAAATAAATGAAAAAGCTTACTGGTCAGACAATTACACAGTAAACCAATTACCTAAAATATAGCCTGTCGTACTAATACTATACTAACGAGCTAATACTAATACTTATAATAATGCTGGCCTGTTGACTGTAAAATGAATCAAAATTTGTGCAATAGACTAATTACAAGCATGTCTTAAATTTGTAAATAATATACGGGTGTATATATGGGCAGCACGGTGGCGCAGTGGGTAGCAAAATCGCCTTACAGCAAGAAGGTCGCTGGATCGAGTTGTTTTAGCAGCTTCCTTATTTAACGATAGATATTTGACAGATTCATAATAAAGTTGGGCATCACGGCGGCGCAGTGGGTAGCAATATTGCCTCACAGCAAGAAGGTGACTGCTTCGAGCCTCGGCTGGGTCACTTGGCATTTCTGTGTGGAGTTTGCATGTTCTCCCCGTTCGCGTGGGTTTCCCCCACAGGCCCAAAGACATGCGGTATAGGTGAATTGGGTAAGCTAAATTGTCCGTAGTGTATGTGTGTGAATGGATGTTTCCCAGTGATCTGTTGCAGCTGTAAGGGTATCCGCTGTGTAAAACTTATGCTGGATAAGTTGGCGGTTCATTCCGTTGTGGCGACCCCAGATTAATAAAGGGACTAAGCCAAAAAAGAAAATGAATGAATGAATGAATATGGATGTATCGCTAATTTAAAGCATGGTTACAGTATGGTATCATGAGCATCATTTACCGAACCGATAGAAATTAGTGTCTTTACTAAATTACTTTAACGCTAATTAATATTTAAACATCTCACCTCTCAAAATGGTTTAAGTCAAACTCAGTGAATCCCAACACAGACTGGAAACATGCCATAAACAACGAAAGATAATAGTAAACAATAAAATAGTAAACAACCGTTCCTCATTTTCTTCTTCTGACACCTTTTAATGGCGGTTGACAAACCAACTTCAGGTGTATTGCCGCCACCTACTGGACTACAATGAAAGGACAGAGAGTTCATGGTCAGAAGAACGTAAGAAACAAATAGTGATTTTGCTATTTATTTATTTATTATTCAAAATCATATTTTTTAATTCCAACATTTAAAAGCAGGTAATTATATATGCTTGCATTTTGGCCTGTCACAATTTCATAGACATGACTTAGTGTACATACTCAACTGTTCTGATACTATAGTAAATTAACATAACCTTTGTTTCTGTTTTATTGCTGAGCTACAAAATAATGAAATTAAATGATTCAATTAAATGTTGTAAATGAATCAGACTTTTAAAATGTAAATACTGTCACTTGACAGATAAAGGACAATGCACAAGTGATCTATGAGCAAATCAAGGTGAAGGCAGGAGCAGCTCGACTAGTGTATTCAACATTGAACTCCATTGTGTTATAAATGGAATGATGTTTTTCAGTACTAAGTTCATTATAAAGTGTTAAAATGATACTGAGTTAGTTAATATGATTTATTTTAAATATTGTAAGAATGAAAATTATCATATGCATTTGTTTATATGGCAAAACATGTCTTTTTCACCAAGAAGGTCCATACTGACGTCAAAGGCAGATACTGATAAGATCAGGGCCTGGTGTGTGGACTTTGGGGGATTTACGATGTGGTCACATGTTGATTGGTCAGTTTGTATGTCTCAGCATTTGGGCTTTGGTCACATGGTCAAGAAAGATACTAAAGAGTTGGTAAACTTTGCTCTGCTTTTCCTGCTCTGCTCCTCTCCAGCTCTGGAGGCTATCGTCTCTTACTCTACTGCTATCAGGATATCTTCGGGGCCTACTCTCTTTGTCTCTCTCTCTCTCGCCCTGTCTCTGCCTTTTCTCAGGTAACTTTATTTTACGTATAAGCTGGGTACATTAATTCATTAATTTTCCTTTTGGCTTAGTCCCTTTATTAATCTGGGGAGTCGCCACAGCAGAATGAACCGCCAACTTATCCAGCATATGTTTTACGCAGCGGATGCCCTTCCAGCTGCAACCCATCACTTGGAAACACCCATACACTTTCATCCACATACATACACTATGAACAATTTAGCTTACCCAATTCACCTACAGCGCATGTCTTTGGACTGTGGGGGAAACCGGAGCACCCGGAGGAAACCCACGCAAACACGGGGAGAGCTGGGTACAATTAATGTCATATGTTTTTTCATCATTTCATTTTTAATCATTTTATACAGTTATTTGGTAACTAATTCAGTTGCAACCACAGAGAATTACTGCCATTAAATCATTTCATTTTCAAGTATTTGTGAATTACTTTTGATTTAGCATCAACACTTAATTGCTCCATATTCCAATACAATACAATCACATAACAGCAACGCTCTCCCACATTTTGAGCCATTAATGCTGCCCTTATTTCCGCTTTTGGTATAAGATTGCAGAAGGATGGTTTGACTAGAAATGTACAGTTTTCACCATCATACTGATAACTTTATAGTCATTCTGCAAACTACAGTTCGAATCGCTGTAGTTAAAAGTACCATTCCTTACAATATTATCGAATAAATGATCAAACTCCTCTTGGCAAGGACGATTCAAAGGGCCCACTGCAAAAAAAGAAAACAAAAGTGCTAATAAAGTGTTTTTATTGTCATACAAACATAAATGTAAATTTATACAAATAACAGTGAAATTGTCAAATACAAGGGAACCACTAATGTTCAGAAACACAAAACTGTCCTTCAGCGTATTGATCTGGTCTTTGATTTCCCTATTAAATCACTAAACAAACATAAAAACACATATGGTCTTCTTGGCATGTTCAAATAAACAATAAATACTGATTTTTCTAAGGGCATCACAGTGGTGCAGTGGGTAGCACGATCGCCTCACAGCAAGAAGGTCGCTGGTTCAAGCCTCGGCTGGGTCAGTTGGCATTTCTGTGTGTTCATTTTGCATGTTCTCCCTGTGATCGCGTGGGTTTCCTCCGGGTGCTCCGGTTTCCCCCACAGTCCAAAGACATGCGGTATAGGTGAATTGGGTAGGCTAAATTGTCCGTAGTGTATGTGTGTAAATGAGTGTCTTTGGATGTTTCCCAGTGATGGGTTGCAGCTGGAAGGGCATCCGCTGCGTAAAACATATGCTGGATAAGTTGGCTATGCTGGATAATGGACTACGCCGAAAAGAAAATGATTATGAATATTCTCTATGATGCACAAGACCTGTTTTCTACAGTTATGCCTTTGTTGTTTTTGTATATGGTACTGAATACATATATTCAGCATATCGGATACACCGTAAACACTTACATGAAACAGAGATATAGCTTGAAAAAAAGTTATTTAACCATCTGAGAAACATCCACACACCCATTCACACTCATACACTACGGACAATTTTAGCTTACCCAATTCACCTGTACCCCATGTCTTTGGATTTGTGGGGGAAACCGGAGCACCCGGAGAAAACCCACGCCAACAGAACACAGAAACGCCAACTGACCCAGCCGGGGCTCGAACCAGCGACCTTCTTGCTGTGAGGCGTGTTACGCTCAAGTACTCAATTAGGGTCCAATATAGCAAGTGAAAAGTTTATTAGACAATGTCAAGATAAACTGGGACAGAGTGATCAAACTATAAACAAACAAGGAAAAACTGGGTAGGGAAGGCAGGAAACAGAAGGACGAAACGGGGTCCACACAGCCACTCCTCTCAGTCCTGAGTACATACAGAAAGACGTAAGCAAAAAAACAACGAACTGACAAAGGAACATAGAACGTAGACCATCTATATATAGGCGAGAAAATAAGTCTCAGCTGGCAGGCTAATCAGAAGGGTGAGACGCGTCATGACATGTGACGTAACGAATACATGTGACAATAACAAATACACATGGACGACCAAAACAAAACAAACTCACGTGACAAAACAGACACTCCAGATGACGCACAAACCTGCAAACGTGACAAGGCGATTACGCTACCCACTGCGCCACCGTGCTGCCCTCATAGAGAATAATATTCAGATAATTTTACAGTTGATTTGATTCCTTTATCTCAGATGGTGTCAAGAGTTTAATTCAATTAAGCGTTTACAGTGTATCGACATACTGCAAATATGGATTCAGTACTGTATATAAAAACAACAAAGGCATACCTGTAAAAATCAAAGCTTGTGCACCATAGAGAATAATATATAGAAATTTTTCGTTTAAATGATTATTACTATTTTTTACATTAGAAGCTTTCTTAAAACTTTATAAAATAAATAAAATGCTAACTCTAAAAACAGACTCTTAATGGTGGAATAACCAGGATGTTTTTCTGAACATTTTGGTACTGGTTTTGTTGTATAATTTCATATGGTTGAATTGTTTAATTCATTCATATGGTTAATTTTATTAAATCGAGAAATTAAGCCTTGTGCAACACAAAGGGCACGTATTTATGTCTATCTGACATAGTATTGACTCAAACTATAGCAGGAGCAAAGAATTTAATTGGTTGGAAACCGAATGTCTAATGAATGTCAAGCGTAAAGCTAACTTTACCACGGTCATTTACCGACACAATTTATTGCTCCTACTAATCTGCTTAAATCATATTATTCTACTACTTCTGTGTAAACATTGCGACCAAAATCACTTACCTTCGATAAACAGAAACGCACAACTGTAGTCGCGCCACTCTCTTCTGCGCATGCGCTGTTCGTTCGTTATGTACAGCAAAACTAGAAACTCTTTAGTTTGTTGCTGCCATCTATAGGCCAATTTCACAAGAACCGGAAGCCCGTCGCCGCTGAGTAAATTTACTTCCTCTACAGTGACAACTAACGCTTTTTATGCCGAGGAAACATGGAAAGATTCTTCACAACATCTCTCTCCACTCTGCCGCAAACATCAGTCGAATTGTTGCAGAAAATTCTTCAACTACAGGGTCGAGACTGAAGAAGAGTTACAAATTCTTTGTTGAAGAATTTATTCATGGATATCAGGGTAAGTTTTGAATCAGCTACTATCGCTAGCATATCGTTAACGTTAGCATGTTTTAATAAAGTTACGGTTTTTCTAAATATGTTATATGATATATGTTGATTACAGATATGTTGACCTATTTTCACTGTTTATGCATGCTTTGTCAAATGTAGTCGACAGCACGGTGGTGGTCAGAGCTAGATGCTACCGGTCAATGAGGAAAAACGAGGAACCCCACACACTGGAGGTTATAGGTAATCTGCCGGTTGGCTTATGATGCAGATTAGCTATCATTGTTCTGATAGAAAGTTCAATTATTTTTTAACATAACTGCTGTTGCAGTTTTTAAGTGTTCTGGTGTAATATACTTCGCTTCTGTGGTTGCAGGCTAATTGCAGGTTTTCCACTGTTGTCATTTTTCCGGTGTTAACACTAGAACTACCGAGACGGTAATTTTAACAGCTTCTAATGTTTGCAATTGAATAATTTTGTTGAATTAAAACACACATTTATTGTTCTAAGACTTTCATTAAATATGAGACCGGTCAGAATGACTGCTCTGGTCATTCTAGTAGTTATACAGTTCTGGTAGTTCCAGTGTTAATACAACAGCACTTTTTCAGTGTTTAATATTGTTCCTGACTCGTAGTTTTAAAGTACATTTTGTTTTTTTTTACAGATGTTTTTGGAGTCTCGTGGAGAGCCTAGTATCTATCTATGGTTTAAACATTGCTGCATTAGGGTTAATTCACACAAATTATATTACTAATTACTCGCCTTGTTACTCACACCTGTGAACTAACCCTTTAAAATTGTAACCATGATAGATAGAGATAGAGATAGATGTATATGTGTATATATATGTATGTATATGTGTAACTAATTTTATATTGTTTTACAACTACCTATTTTTAAAGTACTGTTGTAATTGTAAACTTTCATAATGTATCACTTCAATTTTACAATTCTGTATTAATTTTGAAATCTAACAATGAAATGTGTAAAATAACAACTGGACAACAGAACAACTGTATGATGTATGTTTATTTTGACCAATAACAATTATTAAAAAAACGAAGTATTTTCAATTTAAACTGTCCTTGTTATTTTTTTTGTTCAATAAAAGTAACAAACGTCGGCCCTTCATCTCTTCTAATAGCATATACCCACTTTTGTCTTTGATGGTCATTTGTTGGAAAATCGTGAACTCAAATACGGTGGTTTTTGTTTCGAATTGCTGCACTTAGGTACACAGCAGAACGCCTTGGTCCTCGACTGTGCTGCCATTGTTTTTACCGGAAGGAACTTTACCCAGGGGCGGCCATAACCGGAAGTAACGAACGCGGAAGTGTGAAATTGGCCTATTGGATATCTGATGTAATTTAACACGAATATGTGGGGGAAGCCTATTGGAAAAACTAAATACAAGCTGACAGAAAGGATAAATTTAAATAAACACATCGAGCTAGATTTATTGGTGTCAAACAGGCTTCAAATGACAGAATATCTAAAAGAAATCTGTCCATTTTCTTCTTGTCTTTGCTCTTTCAGTTACATTTGGTTAGACAACAAAGCTATACGTCTATAGTTTAAGGGGCACAGAGTTAAAAATCTAAAAAATAAATGAAGAAATAAATAATTTAAGTGGAGGAAAAATTAAAGTCAGGCAATTAAATTAAAAGTAAAACTATTAAATCTTATTTTTACACACGCGACAGCATAGTATGTATGTAGTACCGTCCCAAATAGAACACTAATGTTATTTTACTAAGCGGAAATTCAAACCATTTCCCTGATGACGGTTGCCAAATTAGTGAAATAAATGACCAAACTACTAAATAATACCTGCCATGAGTATAACCGCATTCACCATCGGGATATAAGCACTCTCGTGGGAGAATTTTGCTTTCACAATCCAAAATAAATAATCCAACATATGCGCCCGAAAGCTCCGCCCCTTCCGCTAGTGAGCAAAGCTGCGGCGGTTGAGTGTGTGAAGTGTCCGTCATTCCACACTTCATTTTACCGGTTGAATAAGTGCATCATCCGGGTAATTTAAGTGCACTTAATATTTTTAGAGTTTTCAGTGTGAACGCACTATTTACACAATTTATACTACAAAATGGCGGAGAATGGTACATAAGTATGCGATTTGGGACGTTTGGGAGTTTCTGCCATGTGATTGGCTGTATAGACATTTGCGTCAACCAGCAGTTGGACAGGCTGGTGAGTGTATATTTAACAGGGCATTCAATTATTTCTTAGCATTTTAACTTTGTAAACTATTAAATCATGTGTCTCTTCACATTTTGTGTCGGATTTTAAACATTTTTTTTGTCTTGAGCTGGTGAGCCAACTGACAGTTGTTCTCCCCCCTCTTTTTCCCCCGCTCTGCCGGCCATGCCTACTCCTCCCTCTGCTCACAGCGCTCCACACCCATCATACCTATCATGAAGCATTTAATAAATAAATCTGGTAGACTTGACTTGAACTGAAAGAAGGGGGTTTCATGACCCTTTAAATTAGACACATAAGGAGAGAAAAAAACCAACCACAGTATAAATATATATAAAAATTGTAATTTAAACAGCCGAAAGCAACAGATATCTGTCTGTGAGGATTAACTATCACATATTTAATAAGCCAATGGTTAATTTCTGTCATTGTCTTGTTAATACAACCACACTGATTATCATAAACAAGATGATCAAAGAGTTCTTGTCTAATGTATGGCTTTGGGTTTTTAAAGTCACATTTCTTCTCTAAATACAATCAGTTCCTGTCTTTACATGTGGTTTGAAACATTTAGGAAATGTGATCAAGCAATGGACACCAACCTGTGTGTTCAGTAACCTCCGTATCTTCATGATTTACTCTGGTTGGATCCATCAGGTCATCAATCTCCACTTTAACAAACTCAGGCTTGACCAGTTTCTCCATCTGTTGTAGGATACTGTGAATATTTCCTGAACACATCAGGTCAGAGGCTTAAAAGAGGGTGAAGCTCACTGCCGAATGGGAGGTGTTTGTAACTGAAGTGGACGGAGCGTCACAATCATTAGTAGGGGTGTTGTGAAAGGATCACAAGATCAGGTAAATAAATAGTAGTAAGCGAATTTATACTAAATGACTGTAATTACACTTTGAATATGTGTATTTACTGATAGAACAATAGATATTTGTAAATAAAATAAAGCTGTATATTAATAAAATCAGATCTACTTCTAGCTATCAAACATAGTAAATCTCAACATACAGAGAAAATGGTTTTAACTTAAACTCTTAGTCATTAAGCATCGTCGTTTAATAAGAACAAAAGCCCAAAATAGCCCATATAGGTTGTAGTCTCGTCTGTTTTCAACCCGTAGAATAAAGATTTATATGTGTGTCAGTGGGTTGAAGAGGACCCATCCAAGTAAATGTATTTATAAAATAACTTAATACAAAATTACATAAGTGCAAATGAAATGTCTTTATTGTTTCATACAACATTAGTTATTTGGGCGGTTCATTCCGTTGTGGAGACCAGTGTTGTGGGTGATGCATTACAAGTACCGCGAGTTACATTAGTAGTAATATTACTTTTCTAAGTAACGAGTAAAGTAACACATTACCTTTAAAAAATAAGTAATAATTTTTGAGTTACCTTTTAGTTTAATTAATTAGCCTTTAAAAAATAAATGGCTGAATTAAAATTAGTCACGATGAATCACGCAGTCAGTGAGAGAATGTGTTCATTATTTTGAAAGCATCGAGGAAAAGGGGATTACAGTCTCAATGGACAGTGATTTTACTTAACACAAATAGTACAAAAGTAGCAAACACATTCGTTTATCTGTACACTTTCAATAACATTATCCTAAAATATTATTTTCTGATGTGTTTTTTAAAGGTAAATGAAGGTTTAGGTTATGTAGTGCATTAATTGAGAACTCCTCTATTAAAAAAATAAAGAAAAAAACAAGTTCTGAAAGAGGTCAAGCCTCAGCCAGGTAATAAAAAGCAACGCAAAAGTAACTAGTGTAACAACTCGTTGTGGGACATGACGGAACAGGAACACGGGATTTAACAAAAGACGGATTTATTGAACAAACACTTACTAGATACAGTCACTGGATTAGACAGGACATCGACGTTGAGACAATACAATACCGGACAACGAAGGACACAGACAGAAGGGTGTTAATACAAGGGGAGAGGATTAAACTAATGAGACACAGGGGATGAACACAGGTGAAACTGATGAACACTGAAGACGGCGGGAAACAGAACAAAGGGATCACATGATGACGACAGAAGCACATGGACGTGACAGAACACTGACAGCTAGGAGTAACTCAATATTGTAATGCATTACTTTCAAAAGTAACTGGTGGAGACCCCTGATAAATCAGAGACTAAGCTGAAGGAAAATGAATATTAGGTATCTGACAGCATTGAAAATCAATCATCAAAAGTTATAATGTGCAAGTTGTTAAAAGTAAATCATGTACAAGCAGTTCATATTGAGTTGAGCTCTACTTCACACATAAACCAGCCTGACAAATGATGAAAACGAATCACCAAGTACTAGAAACAATGCAAATGACCTTATTTAAAATGAAAGCATTATCTTCTGTGCATGTACGTGGCAATGTAAGTTGTTTAATCTCACAAATAATTAACATTAATGTATTTTTCATGAAACTGTTGCTCACTATGAAGACTTCTGATGTTTTTTCATGTGCTTTTCAAGGCTGTTTAAACGTATAAAACCCCTCTGACATAGAGGACAGTAATACGGCCTCTGTCCGGTGTGAATTAGCTCGTGTGTTTTCAGGTTTGAAGAGTGAGTAAAACTCTTCCCACAATATGAGCACTTGTACGGTTTTTCTCCCGTGTGAATCCGTTGGTGTTTTTTCAGGTGATCAGCTCTAGTAAAGCTCTTCCCACACTCCAAACACACATGATCTCTCTCGTCAGTGTGTGTTTTCTGGTGCCGTTTACAATCATCAGGACGGGAAAATCTATTTTCACAGAACGCACATGCATAAACCTTCTCATGTGTGTGAATTCGCATGTGTTGTTTTAGACCTGATGCCCTTTTAAAATCGTGACCACACTGAGTACAGGTAAACGGCTTTTCTCCAGTGTGAACATGCAGATGATAAGTGAGGTAAGTCTTATATCTGAAACTCTCTCCACACTGAGGACAGTGATACGGCTTTTCTCCGGTGTGAATTCGCTCATGTACTCTCATTGTTATTGCCTGAGTGAAACTCTTCTCACAATATGAGCACTTGTGAGGTTTTTCTCCATTGTGGATCATTTGGTGACGTTTCAGGTTGTCAACTGTAGTAAAGCTCTTCCCACACTCCAAACACAAACAATCTGTTTTTTCTTTATCCGTTTTCTTCTGCTGTTCACTCTTTTCCGTCAGTCCTCCACTTTTTCCACACAGCTTTCTGTCTTTTATGCTTTTATGAGTTTTGAAGTCACAATCTTTCTCCTCTTCCTCATTCAGTCTGGCCCTTTGCTCTTTCTTTCCCATGTGATCTAAAATATAGAATCAGATCAATCAGTTCATTGTGAGAATAATTTAAATTAATCATAAATAACACTCATTTACTATATATTTAACATTTAAGTGCTTTAGAAAAAGACAGGTCAAGCTGAAAAACTAAAACACTAAAGGTTGATTTTTACTTCTGTGTCGAGTGATCGCAGTAACCCACTGAATCCAACGTGCATTTATAGTTATGGTTTGGATAGGTGCACCTCAAGCACCTCTTCTCTGGAATGAATTGCGATTTTGAGGGTCTAAACGTGCTTGAACTTTGCACACGGCCCAGAAGTGGCGAAAACTTACGTCTGTTATAGGTTTCGGAAGTGGGTGTGGCAAAATGACTCGACAGCGCCACCTATGCACATTTGACGAACTGGCCCCCGAGATACGTTTCACGCACACATACGAAAATTGGCACACACATCAAACATGCCGAAACCTACAAAAAAGTCTCTTGGAGCAAAATCTCAAACTCAACAGGAAGTCGGATATTTGTAACTTCCTCTGCTGAAAAAGAGCAGTTTTTGCCATTTCCAGGCATGGTATTTGAACTCCTCCTCCTAGGGAATTCATCAGATCAACACCAAAATTGGGTATTGTCATCTAAAGGCCTTGGCGATGTTAAATTGCGAAGATCTAGAGTTTTCGTCGAAGGGCGTGTCCGTGGCGGCCTCTCAAAATTTGACGCTTCGCCACGAAACAGGAAGTTGTTATAACTCAGGCATACATTGTCTGATCTGATTCAAAATTCAGATTTTTGATAACAGTCCTGACCTGAACACATTTACATGCCAATAACCAGATACAGATATAGCGCCACCTGCTGGCAACAGGAAGTGACATGTTTTACAGTGTAACAAACTTCTCCTACAATCTTTATCAAATCGAATCCATGTTCCATTAGTTTAGTCCAAAGGCCTTTGTGATGTTAAATTGTGAAGATCTAGAGTTTTCGCCGAGGGGCGTGTCCGTGGCGGACTGAGAAAGTGCAATGCTTCGCCATGGAGGAGGAAGCACTTATAACTCAACCAAACAATATCTGATCTGCCTGAAAATGAGATTCCTCTCCTGAAGACATCTACATGTCTCAGTCATAGCGCCACCTGCTGACAGAAGGAAGTTTGGCATAAATCAGTGATTTTCTCAAGTATTTTAATATATATCGGCTTAAATTATTATTGTCCGCTGTTCTCTGTCACCCTAAGGCCTCCGGGTGGCGGTAAGCCCGGGTGCGAGGTCCCTTTCATCGCTGCTTGCAGCTTTAATTCTGCTTTGTGTTCCTCAGACAATAACACTTCCGAAACATGAGCTGGCATTAGGGTTTCTATGTTCCACTTTGTTGTGTTTCTTCACGGAAAATTTAAGTTTACACCGGAAATGTGTGCAGTGCTTACTGTAGCAGCAGCTCAAATTCACACTCATTCAAGAAAGAGACAGGAACCAGCGAACATGCAGCTATTTTAATTATTAAGTAAATTCAAAACTAAATTATCAGTCCCACCCACAATCATCACTGCTACCAAGCAGACCAATCACAGCTCTTGAGCTACATGTTGCCAAATTTTTTGAGAGGTGCGCATCAGGGTCCGGCGAAGGGTATGTGACTCTAGCTATGTTTCCATCCATGCGCATAAAAAAACAGTTGATGGAAACATCAAGATGTGCATAAGTTTTGAAAATAACTGAGTAGGATAAACTTTTTATTCGATAAGAAAAGATGCGCATGAACTACGATGGAAACACTTTTACCAGTGTTCCAGTATGAGCATTAAAAAAGTCATGTGATTTTGTTATGTGATGATAAAAATGTGTGTGAATGGACAAACCATCAGGCTGAGCACACTGTAAAACATCTAAAATGTTGTTTTGGTCAGTCTAAAACGCCTAAACCATCTCAGTATTAGTGTTATTATATTATTAATTACCTCCAGAACTGTCAAGAGCGTCTGTGCTTCGCGTCTCATGTCCACATTTGTCTTCTGAGGCACAAGTCATTTATTAAGTGTGGTTTATTTATAAACTAATTTCGAGAGGATCACGTGCTTAGGATTGAACACGGCTGGCATCGCTTCAGCTCCGTTTATTGCACCAATCAGACCAATACTGACACACTACAAATAACCAGAGTTTTTCACTCTAGTCATCTTCGTCTTGAAGAATCCCCCCTTCCACCCCTACTCCTCCCTTTGTCCTGACTGGGCGGCACGGCGGCCCAGTGGCTCGCACTGTTGCCTCACAGCAAGAACACCACCGGTTTTGCCCCTTACCGGGCCGGTCGACGTTTCTGTGCGGAGTTTGCATGTTCTCCCCGTGCTCGCGTGGGTTTTCCCCGGGCTTCCCGGTTTCCTCCCACCGTCCAAAGACATTCACCATAAGTAATTTGACTCTAAAAAATAACATCTTAAGACATATCTCAAGCACGTTCACAGCAGGGGAGTTCTCGAGATCTACCTGAGCTCAAACTCCCCTCTCGTCCTTCAAACGGGAGGGAGCCCCGGGCTCGAGGATATTCTGAGCTCAGGGCTCTCTCCCGGGACAGCATGCCGAATACGCTTTATTATCAATCATCAGCTAAGTGTGAACTCTTGAAATAAAGAAAAGATTGACGCAGCTTCTCCTGCCGCAGCAAATTCCCTTTTTACTTCTGATATTTGGCGCCAGTTAATCAGGAAGTGATGATTTTGTTCACTTTGACTCATTGGATGGAAACGTTGCTTTATTCGCACGTCTTTTATGCGATATTCCTGTTTTGCACATAAATTTAATTTGCATCTTTGGACGGAAACATAGCTGTGAACTATCCATGCACATTTGATGCAGAAATATGAATCAGCCTTTAGTCTACATTTTTAACCCCATGACTTGAGTTGAATTTAAATTAAATAGAAAAACTTGGACTCAAGTAAGAAAAGGGGAAAATCTACACCAAATTGTGATTTAAAAGTGACTGAACAGCAGATATCTGTCTGGGAGGATCAACTATAACATCTTTAATGAGCCAATGGTTCATTTCTGTCATTGTCTTGTTAATACAGCCACACTGATTATCATAGACAAGATTATAATCAAAGACTTCTTGTCCAATATTATGGCTTTGGGTTTTTAAAGTCACGCTTCTTCTCTAAATACAAGCTTGTCTTTTACATGTGATTTGGAACATTTAGAAAAATGTGATCAAGTAATGGACACCAACCTGTTTGTTCAGTACCCTCAGTATCTTCATGATTTATTCTGGATGGTCCTGGATCCGTCAGGTCATCGATCTCCACTTTAACAAACTCAAACTCCACCATTATGTCAGATTTCAGCTGCTACTCCTAGAGTTTGTGGAAGGATCACAAGATCTGCTACAAGTAATTAGCGAATATATACCAAATCAGTGTAATTACACATAATTTAATATACAATTGAAGACAAACTTATTCACTCTACTGTGAATTTCTTTTTCAATTATTTCCCAAATGATGTTTAACAGATTCAGGAATTTTTCACAGTATTTCCTATAATATTTTTTCTTCTGGAAAAAGTCTTATTTGTTTTATTTCAGCTAGAATAAAAGCAGTTTTTATTAAAAAAAAAGGTCAATATTAGCCCCCTTAAGCACTATTTGTTTCGACTGTCTACATTAGGGCTGCACAATATATCACTTCAGCATCGATATCACAATGTACGCATCTGCAAGATATAGATAAAGTTGAGTCTGAAATATAGTTGACCAGGAGCTACAGAACACGTCTGATTTGTAAAGTCACTGCTAAGTTCAACCATAATAGAGTGAAGGAAGGTTCATCATTTGCATGTGTTTTTATGGCCTGTGACTGAGCATTACAATAGAGTTTTGAACATTCATTCATTCATTTTCTTTTCGGCTTAGTCCCTTTATTAATCTGGGGTCGCCACAGCGGAATGAACCGCCAACTTATCCAGCATATGTTTTATGCAGCGGATGCCCTGCCAGCTGCAACCCATCACTGGGAAACATCCATACACACTCATTCACACACATACACTACGGACAATTTAGGATACCCAATTCACTTGTACCGCATGTGTTTGGAAGTGTGGGGGAAACCGGAGCACCCAGAGGAAACCCACGCAAACACGGGGAGAACATGCAAACTCCACACAGAAATGCCAACTGAAACAGCCGGGGCTCGAACCAGCGACCTTCTTGCTGTGAGGCGATTGTGCCACCCACTGCGCCACCGTGCTGCAGTTTTGAACATTTCCTTACTTAAAATGTTGTCTTGTTTATAGCCCAAATACCTACATTTGAAAATGAAAATAAGATTATTTTAATTACTCCATTTCTAGATAATTTTGTTTGCTTTAAGGAAAAATTAATTTTGATGTTTCTTCTGAAGGTGAAACCATTTTTACTTGATCGAAGGAATTTAGATATTTCGATTAAAATTAAGACCAAGCAAAGCATTTTTTGCATTGTGATTATTCAATTTCTGTACCTGAATACTGTTAGACTCCAATTAGAGCTATTCAAACCATCTTGTGAAGTATTCATATCGCAATATTAATTGTAGAAAAATAAAATATCGCAATATCACATTTTTCCAACACCCTAGTCTACAGAACAAACAACTGTTATACATTGACTTGCCTAATCAACCTAAGCCTTTAAATATCACTTTAAGCTGAATACTAATAGGCTATCTTGAAATATATATTGTCAAATATTATCCCAGATAGCACACGTACGTCGCGGTGACGTCTTTGAAAGATCGTAACATCTGCTAAACATCACATTCGATCGAACGTTTTTATTAGTTAATGAGGCGTCTTCTTTACCTCTATACGCCATCTATACGATGAATCTTAAACTCCTGAAATTTTTAATTGGTTTTGTTGAAAAATATAAATTATAATATAATAAAATTCTACAGATGATTCTTCAGCTGTTGTGTTATTTTTGAGTGGAAAATACTTGAGCTTATCATATATGTGTAGACGGATGTATAATCAGTGTAACTGTTACTGTTATTTATAGCAGTATGGATGAGGGAATGTCTAAATAAAAAACGACGTCTATGCTACATAAATAAGATGTCTCACAGACCTAACATTATAATAATGAACATCTGCGATGCATTGCATAGATGTTGTTTGAATGTCTGACAAGGACGTCTATATGACGTTTTCCAGATGAGCAAACGCCCTAAATAAGACGTCTCCCAGATGAAAACGCGGATGTCCAGCACACATCTCTGCGTGCTATCTGGGATGTACTGTCATCATGGCAAAGATAAAAGAAATCAGTCATTAGAAATTGCTTATTAAAACTATTATGTTTAGAAATGTGTTAAAAATAATCTCTCCGTTAAACAGAAATTGTGGAAAAATGCAGGGGGGCTATTTAAGGGCTAATATTCTGACTTAAACTGTATGTACAACTGCTATAACTATAGATATTTTTGACATGTATATGAATGAAATTCAACTCTATTATTAATATTTATACAATACAACATGTCAAGCATAGTAAATCTCAACATAACTGACATTATTCAGCATCCAAAATGTCTTTCATATAAACGTTCATTTTATATATTTTATATTTTATATATATGTTCCAAACATCCTTGTTAACGTTATAATAATACAATTGCAGTTATCATATAGAGATAAGTTCAAGGTTATTATTAAATTAATAAATGCACAAATGCATAACTAAACCGTAAATCTCAAACGGCTACATGTCAAACACTTTAAATCAAGAACTCAGTTACAAGCTAATAATATGGGACATTGTAGAAAAATGTCATTCAAAGTGTCAGAATCGTAATTAAAAGGAATAAATACCAGGACTTGTCAAACCTCCATCACTCTCGCTTCTATCTTCTTCGCATGATCCGTTCGTTTGTTTTGATTAGCAAACTAGCACCTAGCGAAACTGCCATCTAGTGGTTTTAAAAGTGGAAAAACGAACTAACACAGTGACAATACTACATCATTACACATTTATTGTATTACTGTTTCTGTTCTCACTAGAATACTACCAGAATTTCTCCTAATTTTCTTAAAGATGTGTTTTATTAGCATATGATAATTCAATGAGGCTAGCCACAAAGCTAACAGCTTTCACCTTATTAATATCTGACATCTTCTGTAAATAGACACATATTGAGCTTGTTTTATTGGTGTAAACGGCTTTTCCACCTGAAATATCAGTCCATTTTCTTCATGTCTGTGTTCTTTTGGATATATTTAATTATAAATTACTAGTTTAAGGAGACATCTAAAGAAAAATAAATGAAAAAACAAAAACAAATAAGTGGTGGGAATTGTAGAATTAAAGCCAGGCAGCTCAAAGGTAAAATTATTAAGTTTTAGATTCATTACCAGTAGTCAAACATACTCTAATCTGACATTTTCTGTCTTGGTTTGAGCATTTAAAGGAAACAGATCTCAATAATAAGTATGCCAGTCTCTTTTCAACCCTTACAATGAAGATTTAGCCTACAGGTGTGTCAATGGGTCGAATAGGAGTATATTATATATATATAAAATATCCAAGTATATATCAAAGTATATTTTTTAATAAAAATTCATACAAAAAACAACATAAATGCAATTCAAATGTCTTTATTGTTTCACAGGGTATACAAAAAAATAGCAATTTGACAGCAAAGTCATCAAAATGTAAACAATGTACAATAAATTCATATTCATTAGAGATCTACTGTGCACTTAAAAGCAGCCTGAGAGATGATGAAACCTAATCACCCAGTGCTAGAAACAATGCAAATTAAATGGTTTAAAACTAAAGAATTATTCTCTGTGCATGTATGTGCACAAATAATTAACATTAATGCATTTGTCATGCTCACTGTGATGACTTATGATGTTTTTTGATGTGATTGTCAAGCTTTTTACAATCTATAAATCCCTCGTCACATGGAGGACAGTAATATGGCTTTTCTCCAGTGTGACTTCGCTTATGTAACGTCAGGTTTCCAGACTGACTGAAACTCTTCTCACAATATGAGCACTTGTACGGTTTTTCTCCAGTGTGAATCCTTTGGTGCTGCTTCAGATTATCAGCTCTATTAAAGCTCTTCCCACACTCCAAACACACATGATCTTTGTTGTCAGTGTGTGTTTCCTGGTGCCGTTTACAATGATCAGGACGTGTAAAAATCTTTTCACAGAATAGACAGGCGTAATGCTTCTCTTTTGTGTGAACTCTCATGTGTTGTTTCAGACTTGATGCAGATGTAAAATCGTGACCACACAGAGTACAGGTGAATGGATTTTCTCCGGTTTGAACATGAAGATGATTTGTGAGATCAGTGCTATATCTGAAACTCTTTTCACATTGGGTACAGTGATACGGCTTTTCTCCAGTGTGAGATCGCTCATGGATTCTCATGGTTACTGCCTGAGTGAAACTCTTCTCACAATATGAGCACTTGTGAGGTTTTTCTCCAGAGTGAATCATTTGGTGTAGTTTCAGACACCCAGCTTGGGTAAAGCTCTTCCCACACAGCAAACACACGTGATCTCTCTTTCTTTTATGTGTTTTCTTTTCTTCCTCACTCTTTTCCGTCAGTCCTCCACTTTTTCCACACAGCTTTCTGTCTTTTATGCTTTGAGTTTTGAAGTCTTTCTCCTCCTCCTCATTCAGTCTGGCTCTTTGCTTTTTCTTTTCCATAATTATGATCTAAAACATAAAAGCAATGCAATTAGCATTGTGAAAGTAACTTTAACTATTAATAAATAACACTCGGGCCTCACGGTGGCGCAGTGGGTAGCACATTCGCCTCACAGCAAGAATGTCGCTCGTTCGAGCCTCGGCTGGGTCAGTTGGCGTTTCTGTGTGGAGTTTGCATGTTCTCCCCGTGTTGGCGTGGGTTTCCTCCGGGTGCTCCGGTTTCCCCCACAAGTCCAAAGACATGCGCTATAGGTGAATTGGGTAAGCTAAATTGTCCGTAGTGTATGTGTGTGAATGAGTGTGTGTGGATGTTTCCCAGTGATGGGTTGCAGCTGGAAGGGCATTCATAAAACATATGCTGGATAAGTTGGCGGTTCATTCCGCTGTGGCGACCCCAGATTAATAAAGGGACTACGCCGAAATTAAAATGAATGAATGAATGAATAAATAACACTTATTTTTTAAGGTTAAACATTTATATGTTTCACGGGGTGTGTTACTTCCATTATAACCACATTTTTTATTACAAAACAATGACACCATATAGGCAGCACGGTGGCACAGTGGGTAGCACAATCGCCTAACAGCAAGATGTTTAGAAATGTGTTGAAAAAATCTTCTTTCCTTTGCTTTCTGTGGCCAGAGTAGCCTTTACATGTGTTCTGCCAAATTTACACGTGTCAAATGGTGTTTCTTCTCATACATTATTATTATTAACATCAAAGGGAACTTTTACTTATTTTATTAAAATTCAAAACAAATAGACAAAGCACTCATGTAAATAACAATACCCCTAACTTATTGTGAGTAGTGTAAATAACTTACATCGTACAAACATTGTAATACAATACAATTATTGTAATGAATTAGCGGTGGCGGAATTTTGATAACTGTTAGTTAATTTCTATCCCCGATTTACTAGCATTGTGTTGTGTATAGTTTGAATACAATTTAGTATCATACTGCTTAAAAAAATAAATAAAAAGAAATAAAGTGAACACTTAAACAGGCAATGCGGTGGCGCAGTGGGTAGCACAATCGCCTCACAGCAAGAAGGTCACTGGTTCGAGCCTCAGCTGGGTCAGTTGGCATTTCTGTGTGGAGTTTGCATGTTCTCCCCGTGTTTGCGTGGGTTTCCTCCACAAGTACAAAGACATGCGGTATAGGTGAATTGGGTAAGCTAAACTGTCCGTAGTGTATGTGTGTGAATGAGTGTGTGTGGATGTTTCCCAGTGATGGGTTGCGGCTGGAAGGGCATCCGCTGTGTAAAACATATGCTGGATAAGTTGGCGGTTCATTCCGCTGTGGCAACCCCAGATTAATAAAGGGACTAAGCCGAAAAGAAAATGAATGAATGAACACTTAAACAACACAATGTAACTCCAACTGTTTACCTTGTTTTTTGAGCAGTATATATAGGCTATGAATTGTAAGATAACATAAATGCAGTTAAAAATAAATCAGAAATCACCAGAGCTTTGCCAGCTTTTCCTTTCTTTAGCGTTGTAGTAGTTACCAATACAGTTTGTAATGTCTGTCTAATCTGTAGTCCGTAGTTTAATGTTTAACAGTCCGTAGACAACTTCTGTTTATAACGCCAACGCGTCTTCTCTGTCGCAAAAGCCTACCGTATGCCGCTTTGTAGTGTCGCTCAGAGACACTTCTTCCTGTGTGCTGCTACGAAACCATCGACATAAAGAGCTCAGATCGTACGCTGAAGCCGCGGCCATCTTACTCATGGCAAGCTGTTCATAACTCTTATAACTTGATTCAAGAGAGAAAGAAATGCCCACCTCGTGTGTTGCTGTGGGATGTAAAAACCGCTACACGACTGCAAACAAGGCTCGGGGAATCACGTTTCACAAGTAAGACCGAAGAGTTGGATGAATTTGGTCATAATAACATTTTTTGACATCAGAGTCCAGATCATCAACAGCTATAGGGATATTGGTATTTAACGTTACATGTGAAAGTTGAGATTTTATCCCTTCAGGTTGTCTATTTGTATTTTTTTGTTATCTATTTTGTATGGGTCACCATTTTAAACAAAACAAAACAAAAAATAAAAAGGCTGTTGCTCAGTATGAACACAATTAAAAAATATGTTAATAAATAATAATAATAATTTATGTGTATTTTCTTAAATCCCTGCAAAAATAAAATAAACCAAATTTAAGAGAAAATTCTAATGGTTTCCATACAAATACCATTAAAACCATTACAAGCCATTAGATTTTAACCAATAAGACATTGTATTGGTTTCTAGTTTGTTTTGGGACATATTCCATTAGTATGTATTGGCTTCTGTATAGGCTGCACGGTGGCGCAGTGGGTAGCACGATCGCCTTACATCAAGAAGGTCGCTGGTTCGAGCCTCGGCTGGGTCAGTCGGCATTTCTGTGTGGAGTTTGCATGTTCTTCCTGTGTTTGCATGGGCTTCCTCCGGGTGCTCCGGTTTCCCCCACAAGTCCAAAGACATGCGGTATAGGTGAATTGGGTAAGCTAAATTGTCCGTAGTGTATGTGTTTGAATAAATGTGTGTGGATGTTTCCCAGTGATGGGTTGCAGCTGGAAGGGCATCTGCTGCATAAAACATATGCTGGATAAGTTGGCGGTTCATTCCGCTGTGGCGGCCCCAGATTAATAAAGGGACTAAGCCGAAAAGAAAATGAATGAATGAATGAATGGCTTTTGTATACCAGTTTAAATTAAAGACGATATAATTTCCAGTGACCAGTTAAAACAATTACAACGCATGTGATGGTTTCTGTTTTTCCTTTCAACATGATTAGTTTTACCTTATATTTTAACTGTGAAACTAAAATGCCATATTCATCTATATTCATCTCTCCATTGTCATTTGACTAACTGTTCTCATACGTTGAAGGTTTCCTAAAAACATCCAGTCGAGGAAGCAGTGGGAATTAGCCGTAAAAAGAGGAGTTTCTGCAAGTAGGTACTCTGTGCTGTGCAGTGAACACTTCAGGCCGGAGGACTTTGACAGGACGGGTCAGACTGTGAGGATTCGGTATGGAGTTAAACCATCCATCTTCAATTTCCCAGCTAATCTACAAAAAGTAGGTTTATCGTAATTGGATTAAAATGATGTGTTGAGCATGTCTCAGTCAGCTATCATGTTAGTGGTCTAAATTGCTAAATTTTCAGTTCTCTGAAACATCTGCCTCCTGAAAAGTCTCACGGCGCTCTAGGCTAGTTTTTAACAGCTGTTGTGAATTTCTAGAAGAGACCAAAACCAGGAAGACTCTCGGGTAATGTTCAAAGCAGAATCCTTTAATAAGAACTCGGCATCGCTGTGGTGTTCATCGAGAAATCTTTCAAAAACTCCTCCTTTAGTGCAAACAGGCACTCAGTTTAAATACATGTTTTACTGACATAGCTGGGGAGAGGGGTAAACAAAGCATGCAAATGAAAGTGTTGTTGTCAGCAGGGTAACATGCATTTCACAGCCCCAATCTCATCAGCATATAAGTACCCATTCATGATACATTTTAGCATGAAGACAAAGTGTGCAAATGAAATACTGGAGTCCTGCCACTGGACCAGGAAAGGTGTTACCTAGCCATTTGTTAGACAATAGACACAGCCGTGCTTTGAAACTTACAATTTGCACTACTTTGGAGACATGAAACTGTGTCTCAAATATAGGCTTCACCAGAATGCATTTTACAATGTATTTAATATATTTAAAGAAATTTGTAATCTTTCACAGCCGAGAGTGCTGTAGGCTAGTTTTTAAGAACAGATGGCGCTCTAGGCTAGTTCTTTAACAGCAGATGGTGCTCCTCAGCTAGTTTTTAATACCAGACACTGCTCTAGGCTAGTTTTTAACAGCAGACGTTGCACTAGGCAGGCTAGTTTTTAACAGCAGATGCTGTTCTGGGCTTGTTTTTAATACCAGATGGCAATCTAGGCCAGATTTCAACAGTAGATGGTGCTCTAGGCTGGTTTTTAACAAGACGGCAAGCTATAGGCTAGTTTTTAACAGCAGATGGCACTCTAGGCTAGTTTATAACAGCAGAAGGCGAGCTATAGGCTAGTTTTTACAGCAGATGGCACTCTAGGCTAGTTTATAACAGCAGAAGGCGAGCTATAGGCTAGTTTTTAACAGCAGATGGCACTCTAGGCTAGTTTTTAACAGAAGATGCTGTTTTAGGCTTGTTTTTAATACCAGATGGCACTCTAGGCCAGAATTCAACAGCAGATGGCGCTCTAGGCTAGCTTTTAACAGAAGACAGGGCTCTAGGCTTCTTTTTAACAGCAGACAGTGCTCTAGGCTAGTTTTTAACAGAAGACGATGCTCTAGGCTTGTTTTTAACAGCAGATGGCGCTCTAGGCTTGTTTTTAATAGCAGACGGCGCTCTAGGCTAGTTTATAACAGCAGAAGGCGAGCTATAGGCTAGTTTTTAACAGCAGATGGCACTCTAGGCTATTTTTTAACAGTAGACGGGGCTTTAGGCTAGTTTTTAACAGCAGATTGTGCTCTAGGCTAGTTTTTAACACTAGAAGGCAATCTAGGCTTGTTTTTTAACAGCAGACAGCTTTCTAGGCTGATTTTTAATAGTAGACGGCGCTCTAGGCTAGTTTTTAACAGCAGACGGCGCTCTAGGCTAGTTTTTAACACCAGGTGGGGATCTAGGCTAGTTTTTAACAGCAGACGGCGCTCTAGCCTAGTTTTTAACACCAGGTGGGGATCTAGGCTTGTTTTTAACAGCAGATGGTGCTCTAGGCTACTTTTTAACACCAGGTGGGGATCTAGGCTTGTTTTTTTAACAGCAGACAGCTTTCCAGGCTAGTTTTTAACAGCAGACCGCTTTCCAGGCTAGTTTTTAACAGCAGACGGCGCTCTAGGCTAGTTTTAGCATCAGACGACGATGCATTTTGAAAATCTCAGAAACGATGCAGGATGGGTTTTCTGGATAAATGTTTTCACATCAAGACTATACGCGATACATAGATTCACAAGCTTTGGAGCTGGTTGAGATGCACCTGATAATTTGTTATTAAAGTGTGACATGTTTTTATTTGAAATTCCAGGCTAGAAAGTCTTTTGCAACCAGCACAACACAAAACTTGATAAAAGCTGAAGAGAGATCACCAGTGGACTGTTCTTGGGATTCCAATGGGACTAAACCTCCACTGCCCAACACTGTAAGTATCAGAGATGAGGCTAAATTGTCAATCTTAAGTTTCCCTGCTCATCTGCCAAAAGTAGGTTAATCATCACTGAAATAAAATGTTTTGTGTACTGTAAGATACAGTGGTGCTACTATAGTATTATTTTGTCAAAACTCTGTATCTGTGGACTAAGTACATGTCAGATGATGGGTTAATAATAAAACAAATGACATGGGTAACACTTTAGGTCACAATTCACGGCATTTAACTAACACTACTAGCTTAATAAATGACTAATTAGCTTTTTATTAATAGTTAATAAGGTAGAAGTTGGGTTTAGTTTTTGGGTAGGATTAGGGATGCAGAATGAGATCATACTTTCTAACTACTAATGAACAGTTGTTATCTTAATAAGAGGCAGGTAATAAGCCAGTAGTTAATAGCATGACTTGTGAGCTAAACTAAAGTGTTACCATGCTATGTTGTAAATAAATTGTGGCTTATTTATATTTTAAATTCCAGGCTAAAAAGTCTGTGGTAACAAGGACGACACATACCTCAATTAAAGCAGAAAACATGTCAGTGAACTGTTCTCAGGAATTCCAGAAGACAGAAACTCCACCTCCTAACACTGTGAGTATTAGAGACTGATTCAACCATTGGCCTTTAGTTTTCTGGCACATATACAAAAGTGTAGGTTTATCATCACTGTATTAAAATGATTTGATAACTCATCAAAGGGTTCGTTCACACAGAAATTTTTATTCCTTTTATTAATTACTTACTCTCGTGTCATTTCAATCCCCTTTGATCATCTTTTGAACAAAAATCAAGTTATTTTAGATGAAATCCAAGAGCTCTAAGACCTCTCTGAACAAAATGTATGTTTTTTGGGTGAACTAACCCTTTAAATTGTGACTTAGTATTTGAATTTACAGGCTAGAAAACCTGTGGCAACCAGGACAACACACACATCAATGAAAGCTGAAGAGAAATCGTCAGACGATTGTTCTCAGGATTTCCAAGAGACTAATCCTCCAATGCCTGAAATTGTGAGTATTAGGGGCCGAACACGTTTTTAAGTTCCAAAAACGCAAGGCGCACCACACTGCGGTGCGCTTTTTATCTCGCTAGGCACGACTGAATCAGCTGTGTATTGTGCGCGAGTGTTGCTGTTGATATTGGTATGATTTTAATATTTAATAATATTGTGAAATTCAAGATTTGTGAATCATACAGCACCGGAGTCTGCTACTGTCCACCGGAGGTCGCATGCTTTGAGAGCCTTTCTGAATGAATGAAATAGTGGTTTTCCACCAAGGCAACCCGGGGTGCTAAAATATAATTGGCTAAAGTGGCAGTGGGCAGGTTAAAGAGACCAAAACAAAGACAGCGTTCTTGCACGTAATGCACATTTTAAAGCAGAATATCTGACTTCAGCATTGTTTTTCAGATAAACAAGAATGTTTACTCAGCATGTGTCTGAAATATCTGCAAACATATTATGGTATTTTTATGCTTTAGAAGAGTCAAAAACTAGTAAAAAGAAGTGCGGTGTGCTTTTTATCTCGCTAGGCACGACTGAATCAGCTGCGTATTGTGCGCGAGTGTTGCTGTTGATATTAATTGATATTGGTATGATTTTAATATTTAATAATATTGTGAAATTTAAGATTTGTGAATCATACAGCACCGGACACAATTCTGTTCTCCATCTTCAAAAAATTTGTGTAGTCATCTTGACAACACAAACACTGCTGTAACCTCTACAGAAACCCCGCCTCTGCTTTCATTTGATTGGAGAATGAAAAAGACGCGACTGACGTAATGCACTTTTTCTGCTCAGAGTTGACTTACTTTCAACAGTGAGCGCACGGCACGCAACGGCAAAAACTCGAGGTGCAGCAGACAGTTAAAACGCAAGGCGCACAGGGCATATAAGCAGCGCGCACAATGCTCACGACCATTAGTAAATCATTCAGAAAAGGCACCTCTCAACGCAAAAAGCACATTCGGTGTGATCGGCCCCTTACGGCACTTTTCCACCATTTTTTTGAGTTCGGTTTGCTTTTCCACAGCAGTATAGCACAACTTCAGGCTGTGTGGGTTTATTTACATATTGTTATAAATGGTGCTCTAGGCTAGTTTTTAGCAGCCAATGGCAATTTATGTTAGTATTTAAAGGTGCTGTATGCAGGTTTGTCACCCAGAGGTTGAACTAGGTATTGCATTCCTGGATCAAAACAAATGCAAGCGCAGGTTGCCAGATTACCAACAGGAGCGAGTCTGACTATCGAGTCGACTATCGAGTCGACTATCTATATATGATTCAAATTGCGTTCTTAATAAAAGCAACGCGATAGAGGGAATATTCTTCATATTAAATGAGTTTTTGTCCTAACCAACACCTGAAATTGATATTTTAGAAACAGCTTCTGTTTCTCACAGCTGAACAACAGAAAACTGACAGTGATCAGCTCAGGTACACCTCATGTGCTTTATTCAGTGTTAAATGCTAGTAATGTGAGTCTGAATGCCATTTTACATGACATTTATTGCGACACTACTGAAAGCAGCAGCAGATAGTTCACCTCAGATCTTCAAAATAAAATAAACCCTTTGAAAATGAATTTTAGAGCTGTGACTCAAAACCAACACATATCAGTGATTCAGCATCTACATTTAATAATGTTCAAGAGGTTTAATATGTATTAATTAGATGATAAACCTTACCATTTCGTGAGTGACTGCATATTCTGTGCTTCTGAATGGCTGAATTTAAATTTCTGTCATGTTTTGTCTGGTGCAAACAGCCAAACTGCTTATCACTGCAAATCTCTTCACTTAGCGTGTTGTTAGGACACAGCGTTACAATGTATCCTGCTCACCTAATGTTTACGCTCGTAATATTTATATTATTTGCTACTTAGTAACCTTATATAGAACTCTGAATCTGCGTCTCATTTCGGAGTCTGCTACTGTCCACCGGAGGTCGCATGCTTTGAGAGCCTTTCTGAATGAAATAGTGGTTTTCCATCAAGGCAACCCGGGGTGCTGAAATACAATTGGCTAAACTGGCAGTGGGCAGGTTAAAGAGACCAAAACAAAGACAGCATTCTTGCACGTAATGCACATTTTCAAAGCAGAATATCTGACTCCAGCATTGTTTTTTAAGATTGAAATATAATTTAATATAATATAGTTTTTTAAAATATGTTCACACGGCATGTTTCTGAAATATCTGCAAACATATTACGGTATTTTTATGCTTTAGAAGAGTCAAAAACTTACATACAGCAGCTTTAACAGCAGATAGTGCTCTAGGCTAGTTTTTAGCAGCAGACAGTCTGAACTGGAAAATCTGGACTTTACTAGAACATGTTAAGCTGCTTTGACACAGTCTACATTGTAAAAAGCGCTATATAAATAAACTTGAATTGAATCGAACAGTGCATTATGCTAGTATTTAACAACAGATGGCACTCTAGGCTAGTTTTTAGCAGCAGACAGTGCATTATGCTAGTATTTAACAACAGATGGCACTCTAAGCTAGTTTTTAACAGCCGATAGCGCTTTATGCTAGTACTTAACAACAGATGGAGCTGTAGGTTAGTCTTTAGCAGCGGATAGCACTTTATGCTAGTATTTAACAACAGATGGTGCTCTAGGCTAGTTTTCAAACATACATTGAAATGCTAATGAGGAATAGCGCATGTGTGTTCGGCTGAGTTATGTAAATTGGCGTTTATGTCACCAGATTAATGTAAAGCCAGCTCATTATGAATGCTCTTGTAATTCGCTTAAACATGTCATAACTTTTATTTATGATAACTTTAACTTGAAGTGGTATTTGTAAGGAATTAGATGCAAGCAGAGTACGGCTGTTTGTAAAGCATACAGCGCCATCTGCTGATAAAAACTAATGTCAGATTTAATTCAAGAGAGAAAAGTAATGCATTTTGAACATCTCAGAATCAATGCAGAATCGATATCTTGAATGGTTTTCGCCACGGCTCTTAAACTACCTACCTTCAGTTTCCCAATCATCTTCAAAGTATGGGTATATCTTCATTTAAAGGATTTGGTTACTTGTAATTAGAAGCAAGAAGGTCGCTGGTTCGAGCCTCGGCTGGGTCAGTTGGCATTTCTGTGTGGAGTTTGCATGTTCTCCCCGTGTTTGCGTGGGTTTCCTGCGGGTGCTCCGGTTTCCCCCACAATTCCAAAGACATGCGCTATAGGTGAATTGGGTAGGCTAAATTGTTCGTAGTGTATGTATGTAAATGAGTGTGTATGGATGTTTCCCAGTAATGGGTTGCAGCTGGAAGTGCATCCACTGCGTAAAATATATGCTGGATAAGTTGGCGGTTCATTCCGCTGTGGCGACCCCAGATTATAACGGGATAACGGGACTAAGCCGAAAAGAGAATGAATGAATGAATGAATAAATTGTGATTGTGTTCATTTCCTTTTAGCCTGTGGCGGCCTCAAAAACAGCTGAGGAGAGATTGTCAGAGGACATTTCTCAGCAGGACACTGAACCTCCGCTGCTTAACACTGTGAGTATTTGTGCAGACCAGGGGGCTATAACCAACCTAAAAACGGGCTAGATGTAAAAATTACTCCACTACAGCTGCACAATATATTGAAAAAGTATCATTATCGCGATAATAGTATATGCAATATCCATATCACAGAAAAGTGCCATATATTTCATTTATTTCATTTTCCAAGCATTTGTGTGCTGCATGCATGGGTTTTTTTAATCAAATCTGACCAATCAGATGAGGCCATTACTATGTTGATTTCCACATCTCCAGTAGTTGCTGTTAGCTGAACGTAGAGCTGAAAATAAATGCTAATGCTGGGAGAAAAGAGAGGAAAATGACAACAGCCAATCAGAATCAGCATTTCAGACAAAACCATCAGAGGTTTTCAGTCATTCGTGTTATTTTAACATAAAAATTTTTGCACTTTGACATAGTTTTTAGATTTAATTAGCTCTTAAAATATCTATTAATTGTTTATTTTAGTATGATCATTACACAAATAAATGATTTTTAATTTTTAATGGCTGAAAACATAAGAAATCTCCTTCGAAAGCATTAAAAATATTACTGAACCCAAACTTTCAACCAGTATGAACACACATGTTAATAATAAAGATGATAAATGCACTGTGGGTCATAATAGCATACTATTTATTTAGTTATCACGTAAGAAAAATAGTGCAACACTTAACAACATCACATATTTTCTCAGTCACGTCCAGCCCTACTCAAAACATTTACATCCTTCTCTCTGTTCCAGGACCACTCCTATGCATTACCTGCATCTCCCGATGATCTGAAAGCCAGACTCGGTGAAGCCATGGCCCGAGTGGAGAGTCTGGAGCGAGAGATGAGGAATATGAAGGACCGAGAGCGCAGGGCGAAGAGGGCTGTGTATTATCTTCTACAGGATATAAAGGAGAAGAATACGAAGACCTGAAAAAGAGGCTCTGTATTTCTACTCTGGTGAAAGATCTGGCTAAAAGGTAGCGTGTGTCACAATGGATGGACGTGCCTACAATATTAGCCGTTAAAAGCTATTACAAACCTTCGGAGGATGCATAGCTGGCACAGAATATGGCAGATATTGCGCAGAATTAACTGGAAATGGCGTTCAGGTTAAAGATTAATTCATGCAGCACCAAGCTAGGTGAGCATGTGATTTATGATTGCTAGCAGATGAAGGTGTGTTTGGATGCACAATCACAAAGTTACAGGTACTTCGTGTACATTGTGAGTAGGGATTCACAATCCAATATTTGGACTGGAAATCAGCTTTGATACCACCTGTTTTTGCTGGATTGGGTATTGACCAGTGGTGCGTTTCCCTAAACCAGTTATACTGTTCTCCATATACGTCCTGTGTATACTTTAACAGCAAGTTAAACTCTCCCTCATTAACTTTACAGACACTGAATGTCCTTTTTTACACTTTAATAAGGGCGGAGTGAAACTGTAAATAAGAAGAAAATAAACAGTATAAATGTACATTCACAGTGTGGACACAACAACAACGTTTCTTGCAAATATCTCACATATCTTGTAATCTAGCTCTTTTCTGCTTATAAAATAACATGAAAACAAAATATCAGGCAACAAAGATGGTCAGCATACGGAGTTCTGGTTGTGATGCTGGTTCTGATATAGTCCAGTGAGAATCACATCTACATATATAACCTAAACTAACCATTTATAATTGAAGTGTTATGAACCATAACCACAACACATACCGACGAAGCTTCCAAAGGCCAAGGATGAATGCAGATGTGTATTGATTCACTGCTACCCAACTCAGCAATAGAACAGCTGCATGGCAGACACTAACTTCCTTAATCACATGATAATGGCTGTGTAATACTCAGAGCAGCCAATAGGGGGATACAAACTACAGCCTAAACATTTATTCTTTAATTATTGCTAACTTGGACCATTACTGTAACAGAACACCAGTGTTTCTCAACCACGTTCCTGAAGGACCACCAGCTCTGCACATTTTCCATGTCTCCTTAACCAAACACACCTGATTCAGATCATCAGCTCATTAGCAGAGGCTGAAAGAACTGTAATGGGTGTGACAGACAAAGGAGACATCCAAAACATGCAGTGCTGGTGGTCCTTCAGGAACATGGTTAAGAAACGCTGCCCTAAACCATCATTGGCCAGTTAAGGTCGCAAGTTACATTCATTCATTCATTTTCTTTTCGGCTTAGTCCCTTTATTAATCTGGGTTCGCCACAGCGGAATGAACCGCCAACTTATCCAGCAGATGTTTTACGCAGCGGATGCCCTTCCAGCTGAAACCCATCACTGGGAAACATCCACACATACTCATTCCCACACATACACTACGGACAATTTAGCTTACCCAATTCACCTATACCACATGTCTTTGGACTTGTGGGAGAAACCGGAGCACCCACGCCACGCCAACACAGGGAGAACATGCAAACTCCACACAGAAATGCCTACTGACCCAACCGAGGCTTGAACCAGCGACCTTCTTGCTGTGAGGCGATCGTGCTATCCACTGCGCCACCGTGTGCCAACTATTCTGTTCTTTCCCAAATCCATCGTTCCAGCGAACATTTGCAAAGGGTGTGCCAATCGTTTGTGGTTTAAACCAGGGGTCTGCAACCTTATTCGTAGCACAGACCAGTGTTTTTATTGATAATGTTGTCATGGACCGGGGGTGGAAATGTATTTAGTTTTAGTTGGTACATCAAGTATGTATGTGAAATTGCACCTATATCACAAATGCATGCAACAACAAACTAAAACAAAACAATTACTGCTGGGTTAAGAATAAGGCATCCAAACTAAAAGTTTGACATAGGATATGTGTGTGTGTACGATATATATTCATTCATTCATTTTCTTTCGGCTTAGTCTCTATTTCAGAGGTCGCCACAGCGGAATGAACCGCCAACTATTCCAGCATATGTTTTACTTAGCGGATGCCCTTCCAGCCGCAACACAGTACAGGGAAACACCCATACACACTCATTCACACACATACACTACGGCCAATTTAGCTTACCCAATTCACCTATAGCGCATGTGTTTGGACTGTGGGGGAAACCGGAGCACCCGGAGGAAACCCACGCCAACAAACCAGCAACCTTCTTGCTGTGAGGCAACAGTGCTAGCCTGTATCTGTACCCCCTCCATTAATTAATTAAATCACCATTTGGTGGGACCACCGTTTGCATCTAAAGCGGGGTTTTTTTGTCTTCATACTTTTTTTAGGAACAATTAATGGGAAAATGTGTAAACTTATATTTCCTAAATAGTTTTTTATCTTAAGGTTTGATGGATTTTTTTAAATGACCCAACATTACAAAAAAATAACAATAGTTATATTTTACGAAGGCTTATGCGTTTGGGGGCATTTTTAACCCTCCCAGCAATAAAACCATTTTTACACCACAAAAACTACAGGCACACTCCAACACACACACATTGGCATTGGGGGTTTATGAGGACTCTCCATAGGCATAAATTATTTTATTCTCTAAAATCTGGTTATTATATGGCCTTACCACACACCCGTGGCAATCTTTAAATGTCAAAAGACCTCGTTAAGTATGCTTTTAAGCATTTTGAATTACGAGGACACAATGCATGTCTTCATAAATCACATCAACATTGTAATACTAGATCATACCATGGTCATTATACACATTTCTGTCCTTATATGGCCTTACGCCACTCACCCAGTGCACAGACCCCACACACACACACACACTAAGAATCTGCTGCTTTTATGAATATAGTCTTGCTAAAATCATTTTAGAGGTCACATGTTTATCTGCATTTAGCATCATATCATATTTTAAATATATAATGTCACATTTTGTCTGTCATTCCTTGTTAATACAACCAATATGTACATATAAATTACTACAGTATTTTTCTTCTATAGTATTATCATCTGCATGGGGTGTACAAATACTTTACTTGGGCCAATTTACAAACTCGGTAAGCTTTTGTCTTACAGAAATATCATCAGTCTTCTGCTCGTATAGTAATGGACCAATGCAACAGACAAAAATCATGCATAACCAGTGAATGGACGTTTCTCATTTGGGTGAAACTCAGTGGTACGACTTCTGTGTTATAAACTCACTCGTCTGACTTCCACACTGACTGAAACTCCTCTCACAATACGAGTATTGTAAGGTCTTTCTCCAGCAAATCATTGGTTGAAGCTACGAATAGTCAGCAAAACACACACAATCTTTCACTTCATCGTGTATTTTCTGGTGCCGGTTACAATTTTACAGTCATAAGTTTTTAATGAAAGAACACACACACACACACGGCTTATTCCTGACTGAAATGACTGCGTTTTATTGAGATAACCTAAAAACTGAATAAACAATTGTTTACCACACTGATCTGTGGTGCAGGCGTTTAACATTTAATGTCATCCGCATGATTAATACATTGCAGTTTTGGCCTTGTTTACTTCTGTTGCATTTACTCGTGCTCACCGATAAGCTTTAATAGAAGATCTGTGCATTTTTACATCATTTGCCAGACACTTTTATCCAAAACAACTTACACATGTGACCCTGGAGAACAAAAATGTACAAATACTCAAATTACTGTAATTAGGTGTTCTCATTTACTAAGTAGTTTTAAAAATGTGTACTTTTACTTTCCCTTGAGTACATTTTTAGTGCTGTATCTGTACCTTTACTCCACTATTTTCCTTCAACCTGCGGTCACTACTTTAATTTTTCTTGTCTATGGGGGTTGGCTGAACCCATCGTGTGATTTCCCGTCCAATCAAATCGCACATAGAAAGTAAACCGCATCATACTGAACAACCTCAAGACACAGGCGCTTTATAAATGCAGCCAACCATCTGGAAGCATGTCTGTAAATCTTTACATGCAGCGACACAGAGACTGTTTTGACTGTATATCACTGAGTACGTTTACATGGACACCAATAATTCGATTTTAATATGATTAAGACAATACTCTGAGTAAGAGTCTACCATGTAAACAGTGATTTTTGATTAATTTAATCCGCTTAAGGTCATAATCGAACTAAACAGAAATCCAATTAAGACATGTGGAGTCGATTTTAGTGGTATTATTGAAGTGCAGTACTGACATGTAAACTATTACTGCCGTGTAGGATATTTTGCGACAGGATAGTCTATACACACACGGCTGTTTGACACTATTCTCTGCACCTATTGAGTCAGTGAAGGACCACAGACGTCTGCATCATGAAATATGCGGAGGTTTTCTCCCATACGACGTGCGGTATCAATTTCCATTAAAAACACACTCTTCCAGCAGTTCATACTCACATCCAATATCTCGTTTGTCACGGGGGGCATGCATGAAATGTTCCTGAATAAAAGTGAAAGTGCCAAACTGCAGTTAAAGTCGACAAATTAAAAATGAAACACCCGAAATTACATGAAACTCTGGAGGAAACGTGGATAGCGCGATGACGTTAATCGAATTATGTGCTATATGTAAAACGGGATCATTAAGGGACATTCAAAAAGCAACTCATGTAAATCTTATTCAGATTAAGGCAAATCATTCGATTACTGATGTCCATGTAAACGTAGTCACTGTGAGAAGATGAAGGATGTTTACTGTATGATGACTGAAATCGCCAAATGTCCTTAAACAATCACTAAATGCACTACAGAATGTTACGTTTACACTTCCCTGCACAAATTGCATATAAACGCATAATCTTTTCACAGTATAATACTCACTGCCCTTGAGTATTATTCAAATGGCTACTTTTTACTCATACTTTGAGTAATATTTACAACAGATACTTTTACTTTGCTTGCACTGCATTTTGGAGCCAGTAATGGTACTTTTACTTGAGTATTTTTCAGTACTCTCTCTGAATAGCCAGAAATACTTTAAGTCTAAATTTGTAATATTTATTTTATGCCAAAAGTCATTACAAGACATATTAAAATCCTGTTCCATGAAGATATTTTGTAAATTTCCTATCGTATATATACATCAAAGCTTAATTTTTGATTCTTAATACGCATTAACAACTTAATTGTTGATGGCGCAGTGGGTAGTGCTGCCGCCTCACAGCAAGAAAGTCGCTCGGCTGGGTCAGTTGGCATTTCTGTGTGGAGTTTGCATGTTCTCCCGTGTTTGCTCCGGTTTCCCCCAGTAATCCAAAGACATGCGCTATAGGTGAATTGGGTAAGCTTGTCCGTAGTGTATGTGTGTGAATGAGAGTGTATGGGTGTTTCCCAGTGATGGGTTGCAGCTGGAAGGGCATCCATTGTGTAAAACATATGCTGGATAGGTTGGCAGTTCATTCCGCTGTGGCGACCCCAGATTAATAAGGGACTAAGCCGAAAAGAAAATGAATGAACTTAATCTGGTCATCAGCTTTCAAATCATGTATAAATCTCAATTTTAAAGTAATTAACCCTTATAACTGGTTTTGTGGTCCCGGGTCACATATGTGAACAATAGATGTAATCAAAGCAGCAAAAATGTACAAAATAATACAACAATTCCTACAGTAATTAGTCTATATAGGTCTATAATAAATAACAATATCGTAATCTAATAGTAAAAAAGGTAAAATTACATGAATTCATCTAACATAGCACGCAACCCATCCAGGCAGATTTGACGAAAATTATTTATTTACACTTTTAGAGTAGTGTAAAGCAACTTTTAAAGGAACAATACACTTTTTTTAATAGAAAACGGGCTCATTTTACAACTATAGAGTTAAACATTATCATTTCAGAATCCATTCTGCCGGTTTTTGGGTCTGGCAGAAGCACGTTTAGCTTAGCTTAGCATAGATCATTGAATCAGATTAGACCATTAGCATCTTTAAAAAAAAAAAAGAGCTTTGATAATTTTCTTATTTAAACTCTTCTGTAGATACATTGTATACTAAAAACAACAAAATATGAAAGGTTGCTATTTTCTTGGTCGATATGGATAGGAACTATACTCTCATTCTGGTGTAATAATCAAGGATTGAGCACATGAAAATCTTGCCATTTGTGAGAGATGATTCAGAACTATTTTCAGGCGCTGCGTAATATTATTGCTCCTAGACAAAAGCAACATTTTATTTTACAACAGTCTTAGTACACAATGAAACTACAGAAGTGTTGAGCTTTAAACAGGAAAATTATCGAAAATCTTTTATTTTTTATTTTGAACGAGGTGCTAATGTTCTAATCCGATTCAATGATCTATGCTAAGCTAAGCTAAAAGTGTTCCCGCCAGACTTGCAAATCATCTGAATGGATTCAAAAATGGTGAAACTGGTCAGCAATCTCGCTCAAAAAAAGTGTTTTGATAATTTTCCTATTTAAAGCTCGACTCTTCTGTAGTTTCATCTTGTACTAAGACTGACAAAATACGAAAGGCTATTGCTATTTTCTTGGTCAATATAGATAGGAACTATACTCTCATTCTAGCATTATAATCAAGAACCTTTGTTGTTGAACCACAGCTGTAGCAAGCAAAATGTTTTAATATGCAGTGCATGAAAATCTTGAAATTTGTGAGAGACGATTCAGAACTCTTTTCAGGCACTGAGTAATATTAATGCACATAGAAAATAGCTAATTTTCATTGTCCATCAGTCTGAGTACACAATTAACTACAGAAGTGTTAAGCTTTAAACGAAAATTTTTAGGAAAATTATTGAATTTTTTAGGAAAATTATTGAATCTTTTTTTAAAAATTTTGAGCGAGAGGCTAATGGTCTAATCTGATTCAATGATCTATGCTAAGCTAAGCTAAAAATGCTCCCACCAGACCTGGAAATGGTCTGAATGGATTCAAAATTGGTGAAACTGGGCAGGAATCTCCCTCACAAAAGTCTTTTGATCATTTTCCCTTTTAAAGCTCGACTCTTCTGTAGTTTCAGAGTTTCAAAGGCTGCTATTTTCTTTGGTGATATAGATAGGAACTATACTCTCATTCCGGAACTTTGCTGTCAAACCACGGCTGTAGCAGACACAATGATTTAATCCAGCACATGAAAATCTTGACATTTGGGAGGGAAGATTCAGACCTATTTTCAGGCGCTGAGTAATATTAATGCGCCTAGAAAATAGCAACTTTTTATTGTCCATCAGTCTGAGTACACAATTAACTACAGAAGTGTTAAGCTTTAAATAGGAAAATTATTGAAAATCTTTTTTACAAATTTTGAGTGAGATGCTAATGGTTAGGAGATTCAGAACTATTTTCAAGCGCTGTGTAATATTAATGCGCCTAGAAAATAGCATCTTACCATTTTTGTCAATCTTAGTAACTAAGGAAAAGTCAAGCTTTAAATAGGAAAATTGTCACTAATTTATGCTAATGATGCTAATGGTCTAATCCGATTCAATGATCTATGCTAAGCTAAGCTAAAAATGCTCCCGCCAGACCTGGAAATGGTCTGAATGGACTCAAGTGGTGAAACTGGGTAGTAATCTCCCTCACAAAAGTGTTTTGATCATTTTCCTTTTTAAAGCTTGACTCTTCTGTAGTTTCATCGTTTCAAAGGCTGCTATTTTGTTGGTCGATATAGATAGGAACTAAACACTCATTCCGGCATAATAATCAAGGAACTTTGCTGTCAAACCACGGCTGTAGCAGACACAATGATTTAATGCACAATGAGTGCATGAAAATCTTGACATTTGGGAGAGAAGATTCAGAACTATTTTCAAGCGCTGCGTAATATTAAATATTATCTAGAAAATAGCATCTTACCATTTTTGTCAATCTTAGTAACTAAAGAAAAGTCGAGCTTTAAATAGGAAATTGTTGAAAATCTATGCTAATGATGCTGAGAGATGCTAATGGTCTAATATGATTCAATGATCTATGCTAAGCTAAGTTAAAGATGCTCCCGCCAGAACTGGAAATCGGCTGAATGGATTTAAAAAAATGATAAAAATCATCAGTTTAACTGTAGTGAAGTTGTAAAATGAACCTATTTCCAAAATCAGTGCAGTGATCCTTTAAATATTTCTAGATTTCCAAGCTTTTCTCTCAATGGAAAAACTTCTTCTTATGCTTATGAAGGCTTGTTGAATGTCTGAAACTCTCGCCGCACTGAGTGCAGTGATACGGCATTTCTCCGGTGTGAACGCGCATGTGCACTTTCAGGTTTGCGTACTGAGCGAAACTCTTGTCGCAGCACGAGCACTTGTAGGGTTTTTCTCCAGTGTGAACCCTTTGGTGGAGTTTCAGCAGGCTAATTCTAATGAAGCTCTTCCCGCAATCGCAGCACACGTGCTCTCTCTCTTCATTATGCGTTTTCATGTGCAGCTTATAACTGTTCAGCCAGGAAAACGTCTTTTCACACACCGAACACACATAAGGCCTTGCGTCCGAATGAGAGTTCAAGTGACATTTCAGATGTGATGAGGAATTGAACTTTTTACCGCAGTGCTCACAATTAAAGGGCTTTTCTCCGGAGTGAGTGTGTTTGTGATAATGGAGACCGGATGCGTCTTTAAAACTCTTCCCGCATGGTATACAGTGGTACGGTTTCTCTCCGGTGTGTGCTCGCTCGTGCACTTTCAGGTGTCCGGATTGAGTGAAACTCTTCTCGCAGTACGAGCACTTGTAGGGTCTTTCTCCAGTGTGAATCCTTTGGTGCTGTTTCAGCAGAGCGACCCTGGTAAAACTCTTCCCACAATCGCAGCACACGTGTTCTCTCACATCACTGTGCGTTTTCTGATGCAGTTTGCAATTGCTGAGTCGTGAGAAGCTCTTTCCGCACAACGCACACACATAAGGCTTCTCACCTGAATGTCCTTTCATGTGGTTTTTCAGAGTTGACGATGAGTTGAACTTTTTGCCACACTCGCTGCAGTCAAATGGCTTTTCTCCAGAGTGAACGCGCAGATGGTAACTCAGACTTGACGCCACGGTAAAGCTCTTCCCGCACTGATGGCAGGAGTGTGGTTTCTCACCGGTGTGGATTCGGGAGTGTATGCTCAAGTACGCTTTGTCTTTGAAACCCTTCCCGCACTGTGAGCAGGTGTGCAGCTGTTTGCCGGCTTTGTCAGAGGTTGTGATTTCGCGAAGTTCCTCCTTCACTTCGTCCAGGTCAAGACTCTGCTGGTCATCCTCCCAGTCTAAAATAAAACAAGGGTGCGCTTGTTAAAATCAGTTTTAGTCAACAAGGATTGATAGACTTTTTGAGATTTTCAGAATTCATTTCTATTCTCTTTTGAATCGATTCTGAATATAAATTTTGACAGACGGCACTCTAGTTAGCACTAGGCTAGTTTTTATGCAGCAAACGGTGTTCTAGGCTAGTATTTAACAGAAGATGGCGATCTAGACTAGTATTTAACAGAAGATGGCGATCTAGACTAGTTTTTAACAGCAGATGGCGCTCTAGGCTAGTTTAACA
>CAIGQW010056839.1:9914984-9938283 GCA_903798125.1 Danio choprae | reverse complement strand
TGTGTGTGTGTGTGTGTGTGTGTGTGTGTGTGTGTGTGTGTGTTTGTTTGTTACAGCACTAAGCTGGAGGTGTTGAGCAGGACACTGTCTCAGAAAAAGCCTGTTCCTCTGCCGTCACTGACCAGCCAACCGCACCAGGTGCTCGCCGCTGACCTGGTCCCAAGCGCAGACGTCCAGCAGGTCAGACCCACAGCATTACACACATTGTTAAATCTAGTAAGAAATAAGGAAGTCCAGCAACATTTCTAACAAAAGGAGAAAATTTAATGAAATAATGTAAATGCCAATGCATTTCAGCTTAAAAGCCTTCCTCAGGGCACAAAAACACATCACATACAAACATGTATAAAGGCTTTAAATATGCATCTCCAATCACATCAGATCAACACATAATCAAACAATACACATTTAAAAAAAAGTTTCTTTTGAAATGTTTTTTAAGTTTGTATTGTTTGATTATGTGTTGATTTAATGTGAATTCATGTCAGTTGATTGATTATATGGCGTCATGACTTTGCAATCATTTAAAGTCATTACAATGGAAGTCAATGGGGCAAAAACAACCCTGAACATAACAAAAGGGTATTAAGTACCGGGCGTAAATCCTGGGGGAGACGGAGGGGACGTATCCCCCGCCATCTGAGGGTTGTCCCCTCCCAAAAAATTTTTTATATAAAAAAAAACACACACACACACACACACACACACACATATATATATAAAATTATTGTGTAAGTAGAAAAAAACTAATGCAAAAAAATGCATTAAGAAAGAGTTGAGTTCCCCCTTCCCTTCCACACAGTGGTTTGGCCCACTGCCTGCTTTCCCAGTTCATCTCACCTACTCTACGCACATGAATCAGGTGTGTGGCTGCGGCTGAATTAATGTTGAACACCAGTTAGGAGGGAGGTTTATTCACTTTAAATAAAGCCATTCTCTTTAATATAGTTGATACAGACTCCTTCATAAATTATCTGCAGCAAAAATGCTGATTGCCGATGTCATTTTCCATGAATCTGCTATATTAGTGATTAAAATATTACTTCCCTAGTTAACGTTAGCTTGTTTACAATAACTTGTTGCATAGTGCACTGCAACTAACACGCCAAAGCCGTTTCCCATGCATTGTTTTATTTGCGGCAACTTGGCATAATGTTAACGGCCACAATTAGCATGTTGTTTAGCTGTGCATTTACTAAATGAGCACTTGCTATGTCCAAATTGACCCCACTGTATTTTTCTGTATAATCAATTTCTAGTCTGTTCTTAAGTGTCTTAATTAATGTGGACACCTCTGGATATATATAAGTACATTTATATACTGTATGCAGAATTTGACTATTATTTGTGTCCCCTTCAAAAATTGCTCATGAGAAAATGTCCTATTTCTTGTCCTCCCTACTGTTAAATGAAATGTACGCTCATGATCTGCCCAGAGTGTAATGTCAAAGCATTTTCCAAAAATATGTGTCAAAATAAGATTGGTCACCAAAAATCATCCCATTTGCTCAACATCACCCCAAAGTGAATGAAAACCTTCCCAACAGCAGCACACAGGAGTTAACAGTAATGTATATCACTACCAAGGCTGTGCTGTTTTTGTCTTTGACATCAGCTCATTTACTTGCTCTAGAACTAAATGCGATGCATGCTTTGTTTAATTTATCACATTCCTTTCCTCCTCAGGTCTCGAAGATCGCTGCGTACGCCTATAGCGCCATCTCACAAATCAAAGTAGATGCCAAGGAAGATCTCGTGGTGCAGTTTGCTATACCATGATCCATATAAAACGGACCCCTTTCCGCCCAAATCCTCTGTTTCGGTCTCTTCTTCCCACCCTTTCACTTTCCTTCCGAGCGTCTGGAGATGCAGAGGGCCGTGCGTTTGTTCCTCTGAATGTCCTGCAGATTAATATAATTCACCCCGGCCAGGGCTGCTTGAGTAAATCCCCCAATCTGAGAGATATTTCGAGGGTGTTTTCAGGCGTGTTTGTGCATTAATCAAACTCAAATGCAACATAAGCTGGACTGTTTTGTCGGGCGGCCGCCGTTGCTTTGGTGTATTTGTTTTCCTCCTGTTGGTTTTTCAATGCCCTGATTAATTGTTAAACCGAGTAGCGCGTCCAGACTTCTTCTACTTGAACTAAAGTTGATCGTGGATTGATTGGGTTATGACTGGGTCATCTTAACACAGCTTTACATTTCCTGCACGTCGTTCATTGGTTCTGCTGTAGGATTCTGGATTCACTGGGGTTTAGATCAGTGTTTCTCAACCACGTTCCTGGAGGACCACCAGCACTGCATGTTTTGGATGTCTCCTTTGTCTGTCACACTCATTACAGGTCTTTCAGTCTCTGCTAATGAGCTGATGATCTGAATCAGGTGTGTTTGGTTAAGGAGACAAGGCAAATGTGCAGTGCTGGTGGTCCTACAAGAACGTGGTTGAGAAACACTGGCTTAGAGTTCATCTTTCAGTCAAACAATGCGCTGTTGTTGTAGATTGGGATGTGGATTATTCAGTTTACATATTACACACACACATATATATATATATATATATATATAATGCATAGAACTCTCTCTTTTTATTTTTAAGTCTTTATTTGGGTCTGTTTTGTGTCAATGATCTGCTTGGTATTCAGTCGTACTTATTCTTGACTGGTTTAGTTTTGAGTTTCACTGTTTGATACTCTGAGATATGGGATTTCTTTGCAGTTTACACATTGATTTTTTTTGTCGATCAGCTTTTTTATGGAAGTCTATTTCCGACATGAGATAAAATGAAGAGCTTTTGCAGCTTTTTATCTCCTAATTTTAGAGTCAGTGTTTAGTACTGAGTTAACATCATGCAATTCTGACTTTTCCCCCTCTTAGATTTGCGAGTTTGTGTCTCACAAAGTATATAAAGTCATAGAAAGTTTATATTTTGTAACTGATAAAATGTTGAATATGAAGAGAACTGAGGCTGTAAAGAATTCAGACAAATGATTTCTGAGATTTGCCTTTTTATATCTCAAAATTGAACATTTATTTGCACACTTATTTCTCAGAATTGTGGGTTTACGTCAGAAATCTGAGTTACTAATTGCAGTTTCAAGTTCATATCTTGCAATTCTGAGATGGAGATGTAGCTATAAAAACAGATGAAGAGATCAGATGCAAAAACCTCAACGCCATCTGGAAATTTCTCCTAAAATGAGCGTTTTACCTCAGCCTCCTGTGATTGTTTTCAGTTATTTCACTTTAAAAGCGATGAAAAGAATCTATCCTTTCCCATAAAAGTGAAATTACTAACCCCACACACAGGAGCCTGAGAAGAATGCTCAGTTTAGAAGAAAACTTAAGACGGCACTTAGAGGATTTTGCATCTGAACTCTTCAAAATGCAATTGTGAAAGTCTAAAATGTAGATTTCCACCATTTTTTCCTGTTATAATTGACATTTAGTGTTATGTAAAAACCCTTAGGAGTTCATTTCTTGCAATTTTGAGGGATAAAATTCAATCTAATCCTATGAATTTACAATACAATTGTGAGAAACAACATTAATAATAATAATAATAAAATTCAGGATTGAGAGATAAACTTGGATTGAGTTTCTATCTTAGACAATTCAGAGAAAATTGAGATCTTTAAAAATAGATATTTCTCCTAATAGTGATATATTTTATACATTTGAGATGCAATTGCGAGAACTAAAGTCATAGTTTGAATAAACATCATCAATTTTTCCTGTTGCAAGACATAAACTCTTTTCCAAGACATGCCAGATGCAAAAGATGCAAAGACCTCTAAATGCCGTGTGAAATGTTCTTCTAAAATGAGCATTTTTCTCAGCTTCCTATGTTTCTTTTCGGTTATTTTACTTTAAAGGCACTGAGAAGAACTCATTCGTCACTATAAAAGTCAAATTACTGAGCCAACACACAGGGGTAAGAGAAAAATGCTAATTTTAGAAGAAAATATCAAATGACTTTGAGGTTTTTGCATCTAAAGTCTTCATGTACACTAGTGTTTAGACCCCCTCCAGATGATGAGAAAGTAAGTCAGAGGTGTATGACCTAAAATCTAAATTAAGGTCAAAATTGACGCCTTTTTTTTTATCCCATGGCGGAAATCATCCCGACTTCCATATTTCTGTTCCTCACTGCAGTTTATAAATATGACAGGACAAGTGACTGGCTGTGCCATGTCATATTAATAATTCAGACATTTTCAACCCTACAAAGCGCCTCTGCTATAACGGAAGAGAAAGGGTTTTTCCTTAATCTGCACCTTTCCTATAAAACTCATAACAGTCAGGACGGCGGTTAAACCGTGCCAGTTTTAAGCACACAGCCTGTCTAATGGAGACCCAGACACTGTAAAAACATATCTGCTCATTAACATTTACATATTTTAAGTGTTTTCAGGTCATTTAAGGTTGTGAATTGCATTATGGGAGCTTGATCTCGGCTCTGTCAACGTTTGATGTCGAAAATGCAACCCTACAGTTTACCAAAGTGACTTTTATTGACATTTTAGTAATAATATAATGCATAAGACATAAAATATAGAGAAATAAGAGTGTAAAATAACAGAAAATGCACTGGCAGTCTATTACAAGGGTTTTGTAGTGTAATATACAACACCAGCCCAGACAATATATCACTTTAAACTATTAAAAATGTCAATAAACGTCATTTTTTGGAAGTTTTTAATTTTAAAAGTTGTCGCAAGACAGGTTAAGATCCCATAATGCAATTCAAAAGCATAAATAAACGATAAATGCAATCACAAAATATGTAAAACTGCTAATTTACGGATATTTATTTTACTGTGTGTTGCGTTTTGGAAGCGGCGGTGGACTTGAATGGTTGCGGTTGCATTCAGTAGTTTGTAAATGACGTTTCTGTGTCAAAGCCTTTAATGTACAGAGTGTAAAATGATCGGGGATGAATGCTTGATTAATACTGGGGTAGCGGGAAGTGTGAACAGCTCTACAGCGCCCCCTGGCTGTGTTATGCCTTAGTCGTAAGGCTTTGCGATCAGTAGCTTGTTTTTAGCTAATAAAACAGGGACACTTTTACCTTGCCTGTTCCACTTTTAACAATAAAAGAAACAATTAACTTAGTCTATGTTTGTTTTTTTGTTAGCTTTATTTGCTGGTGTGCCGAAAAACTATGAATCGAATGGAAACAACAACAGTTTGAAATGCTGCACAGTGTGTTTGTGTAATTATTTATTTTTGATTTGATGTATTTATGCTATAGCTTACAGACAGTGTGGCACAATTGGCTCTCCGGATCAACAAAGGCACATTATTCTCTTTCTTTAAGGTTTTTAAAGGGATGTATTACGTTGCAATACTCAAAATGGTTTCGGTTTGTTTCGTTTTTGTTGCAGTGTACTAATAGTGTTCATCGTTTATGTGGTAAATACTACCTGATTTACAGAGAGAACTTTTCTTAGGCTAGTACCAAAAACGTTGAGCTCAATATTATGTTAACACTGTTTTATTTTTGTTGTTTTTTTTGTTTGTTCGTTTTGTTGAATGAAATTATGCATTAAAGACTTTCAAGATTATAATGTTTGAGGACGTTTTGTTCACTTTTTTATTTGACTCCATTATGAACAGCCATTGCAAATACAATCTGAATATTAATTAAAAGCCCTAATAAAAGTATTAAGTAGTACACAATTATTCACGGTATGTTGAATTGCCGACTATATCAATATCATGCTTATTATCACGATGTATTTAATATTAACATACAGTTGAAGCCAGAATTATTAGCCCTCCCATATATTTGTACCCTAATTTGTTTAACAAAGATTTTTTTCAACATTTCTAAACATACTAGTTTTAATAACTCATTTCTAATAACTGATTTCTTTTATCTTTGTCATGATGACAGCACATATTTGACTAGATATTCTTCAAGACACTAGTATTCAGCTTAAAGTGACATTTAAAGGGCACCTATTTTAGTGTCTCCAGAATGTGTCTAAAGTTCCAGCTCAAAATACCATCAGATTATTTATTACACCTTTCAGAATATTGAAAATTTGATCTGTTAGGACACTGTAGCTATTTTTGTTGCCTGTGCCTTTAATACAAATGAGCTGGTTCTCCCCGCCCACCGTTCCCACGTGCGTGTCAAAGCCATAGAGATAGCTCTCTGTATTGCTCTGATGGGTGTAGCCTTCACCTGCTGCATCTCACGTAGATAAGCAGCACAGTGACGGACAAGAATGAAGCAGATCTCCCTTACTACAGTAAGAGCTTTCCCAGCAGTTATTTGATGTATTTGTTGTAGAGTTAATTCAAGCCTTTCTGCAATGATGAGTCACACACAATGTCGTTACAAAGTTTGAGCGTGCACACACACACACACACACACATTTAGCTTTGCACTGTTTTTGCAAGGCAAATGTGATAGGATACACGTTAATATCCACTCGTGTATGGACATCCATTATGTTAATGTACAAAATAAACCTGATTTAAGTCCACAAACCGCGATTGAAACATCTTCTTTCATAATTGTACTAAATGCGGCTGTGGTGATGAATTACGTAGAGATTTTACTGTATTGCACTGTTTTAAAAACGTTATAAACTTGTAAAACTCATTCTTGAGGTGCTGCTGATCACAGAGAGCCGAACAGATCTTTTAAGACACATCCTGTCTTGTTGATATGATTATACACGTTACTATTGAGACATGTTAATACGTGGCTGTCAGTCAGTTCGCTGGGCGGGGAAACCGCACTTCTACGTATGCATAGTGGCCTCAAAATGGGAGGGATTTGGATCCTTTGTCACATGTTTTTATGTCACTTCAATATGACAGTGGACACTATACATACGCACAGTTGTGTCCAAACAACTTACAAAGGATGATTTTCATCATAGGTGTCCTTTAAAGGCTTAAGTAGGTTAATTAGGCAAATGATTGTATAACAGTGGTTTGTTCTATAGACAATCGAAAACTAATATTGCTGAAGGGGGCGAATAATATTGACCTTTAAAATGGTTTTAAAAAAAATAAAAAACAGCTTTTATTATAGCCAAAATAAAACAAATCAGACTTTCTCCAGAAGAAAAAACATTATAGGAAATACTGTGAAAAATTCCTGAATCTGTTAAACATCATTTGGGAAATAACTGAAAAAGAAATTCACAGGAGGGCAAATAATTCTGACTTCAACTGTATGTCTAATGCAGACTGCTCAAAAATATGTTGAATGGATGCTTTTTGCCCTGTTTCTTAAGATGTTTCTCCACTTATTGATGTGTCTTCATCTCAACAGCTAAGGAAGAAACATTCTAGTGGTCTGAAGTAACTCTATGACATGAACTGCAGCTCGAAATGAATGTTTATTTGACTCATTATCTACTGTATGTTATATTACACTTAGATTCATTAGATTTACAACATTTTTTAAGGTATATTGGTTGCAAACACTTGATATGGACTGAATTTAAACAAACAAATGAAATGTAGTGATGTTCAACTTAATTTGTTTGTTTAAGTTCAGCCCATATGAATAGTTTGCAGCCGCTATATGTTAAAAAAATGTTGTAAATCCAATGAATCTTTGTTTTCAGTGTAGGGTGTTGGTGAAACGTGTGATTCAGTCGGATTTGCTGTAACCTGTGGATTTGTGTGCGTTTCTGCTCTTCTGCCACACTGAAGTCAACACTCGTTCCTGTTTGGTGACGGCGCTGAAATCAATCATCTTCACATGAGGAAGCGTGGCGATCAGATGAGCCCTGGGAAAAGAGACAGAAACACAGCTCAGTGGAAGAAACATAACTCTGAGTTAAAACAACTCAATTCACTATTAGTAGCAGAGACATTGGTGAGACACTGCAGTACGGTTCCATCTGTTAACATGACATAATAATGAAATATATTTATTTAATCGCATCATTGGTTTGATCAATATTGTACCTTTATTATTTTATAGTTGTTTTAGTTTGCTATTGTAGTGCTTCGGGCTTTAGAATAGAGCATTACAAATAAAGTGTATTATTATTATTTATTAATACAAGTTTTATCTCTTAATATTTAACAAAACATGAGCCGATGTGACCAGTTTACATACATTTTTATTTAATAATTAAATTTAAATACATTGTTGGATTAATAAACGTTTAATATTTTAATTTAACGATTTGTTATGCATTTTTTAAATTCAATTAATTTGTTTATTATTTAATATTAATTATATAAACTATAATTCTTTTAAAATATAAATAATTTTAAAAAATAATAATAAATATATATATATATATATATACATACACACACATACACACACACACACACAAATAGTGCAATAAATACATTTAATACATGCAATTAAAATACATTATATATTTTTTTCAAAGTATATAGTATATATATATATATAATAAAAAAACATTAAAATTGTGTACAATTTGTATTGTTTTTACATTGCAGTGATGAGCATTTGCAGAGAAAGTGTGGTTGATTTTAAAACATGCAATGCAGAAAAATAAATTATATATTTTTTTGTTTCATTTTATTGCTAAATATATAGTCATTCTCTTGGACCGACTGGATCTGGCTGTGAAAGTGTTCCCTCATGCACATGCTGTGTGTGTATCAGAACTATATGTGATTACTGTGTTGCTATGCACAGGACAGCAGAGGTTAGTAACCGGATCCTGACCACAGTTTCAGCACCTGTTGTGTCAGGAACGCCACCAGTGCTGAGACCCACAGTGGAAAATTACCAGTTCACATAACAGCGGATGCAAAACGCTTTCACAAATGACTGTTCTCATTTACTCAACGTCCATCCTGTCCTGTGGCTTTTATTTATTTAGCTTTATTTGATCCACAGAAGAAGAAGAAAAAGTCAAAAATTTTATATTGTTTTTCCTCTCTGTGTGGATGTAGAGTGTGTGTGTCTGTCTGTGTCTGTGTCTGTGTCTGTGTGTGTGTGTGTACGTGTTTTTGTGACATGTCAGGACACAAACCTGTATAATGGCATAGGTATGACACAGGTATTACAAAAAGGAGGTGAAATATGAGGACATTGCTGACGTCCTCATTTCTCCAGAAGCTTATAAACCACACAGAATGAGTTTATTCAGAGAGTAAAGCTGTACACAGTCTCCTGTGAGGGTTGGGTTTAGGGGTAGGGTGGGGTTAGGCCAATACAATATACGGTTTGGACAGTATAAAATGAATGGAAACCTATGTAATGTACCCACTTTTCACAAAAACAAACGTGTTTGTGTGTGTATGTGTGTGTGTGTGTGTGTGTGTGTGTGTGAGAGAGAGAATACTCTAAACTGCTAAATTAATTACATATATATTATACATACTTATATGTTATTTATAGTATAGGTATAAAAAAATGTATTATTACACAGTGGTTAGCACCATCGCCTCACAGCAAGAAGGTTGCTGGTTCGAGTCCCAGCTGGGCCCGTTGGCGTTTCTGTGTGGAGTTAGCATGTTCTCTTCGTGTTGGCGTGGGTTTCCTCCGGGTGCTCCGGTTTCCCCCACAGTCCAAACACATGCGGTATAGGTGAATTGAATGAACTAAATTGGCCGTAGTGTATGAGTGTGTATAAGTGTGTATGGGTGTTTCCCAGTAGTGGGTTGCAGCTGGAAAGGCATCCGCTGCATAAAACATATGCTGGAATAGTTGGCAGTTCATTTTACTGTGGCAACCTCTGAAATAGAGACTAAGCTGAAGGAAAATGAATGAATGAATGATTGAATGAATGACCTTTAATCATACCTGTAATCTCGCTCGCTCACTATGGGATTGCCGTGAAGAGTGATGGTGTGGAGCGACGGCAACACTGCAAGTTTATCCACTTCCGACAACTCCTGAATATTATTTCCATGCAGATACAATAAGCGTAATCCTTTGAGTTGAGTAAGAACCTGAAGGAAAGACAGAATATTACATTTATATTCCTTGTAATCTGCATACAGACTTTATTAAAGTTCTTTTTCAAATAAAATGATGTTTAACAGATTCAGGAAATTTTCACAGTATTTCCTATAATATTTGTTCTTCTGGAGAAAGTCTTATTTGTTTTATTTCGTCAAGAATAAAAGCAGTTTTTTATTTTTTAAGAAACATTTTACGGTCAATATTATTCGCCCCCTTAAGCAATATTTGTTTCTATTGTCTACAGAACAAACCACTGTTATACAATGACTTGCCTAATTACCCTAGTTGCACCTTTAAATGTCACCTTAAGCTGAATACTAGTATCTTGAAAAATATCTAGTCTAATATTATGTGCTGTCATCATGGCAAAGATAAAAGAAATCAGTTATTAGAAATGAGTTATTAAAACTATCATGTTTAGAAATGTGTTGAAAACAATCTTCTTTCCGTTAAACAGAAATTGGGGAAAAAATATGAATGGATGAATTCAGTGCAGAAACTAAACTGTTCAGATTTCAGACATGGGTATTGTTTACGTACTGCCTCGATTTGTTTAATCTCATTGAAGGAAAGGTCGAGCCAGGCAAGACGAGTCGGCTCAAAGAAAAGAGCAGAAAGTGTGTCCATCAATCCTGTCAGGTCCTTGATAGAGTTGTTGTTGAGTCTGAATGAGATGCTGATGAACTTCTTTTCAGAGTCACGCTTTGGTGGATGAGCGGATGAATTCGGTACATCAGAGAGCACATCTAAAGATAGAGAGAGCATGTGTTTAGTGTGACAAAGTTATTCGCCCTCCTGTGAATTTCTTTTTCCAATATTTCCCAAATGATGTTTAACAGAGCAAGGAATTTTTCACAGTATTTCCTATAATATTTATTACATAATATACACAATATTTTACATTTTATTCTATTGTACAGCGGGCGACGCGGTTGCTCAGTGGTTAGCACTGTCGCCTCACAGCAGAAAGGTCGCTGGTTCGAGTCCTGGCTGGGTCAGTTGTAATTCTGTGTGGAGTTTGCATGTTCTCCCCGTGTTTGCGTGGATTTCCTCCTGGTGCTCCGGTTTCCCCCATAGTCCAAACACATGCGCTATTAGTGAACTGGATGAACTAAATTGGCCAGTGTATAAGTGTAGGGCAGCACGGTGGCGCAGTGGGTAGCACAATCGCCTCAGAGCAAGAAGGTCGCTGGTTCGAGCCCTGGCTGGGTCAGTTGGCATTTCTGTGTGGAGTTTGCATGTTCTCCCCGTGTTGGCCTGGGTTTCCTCCGGGTGCTCCGGTTTCCCCCACAAGTCCAAAGACATGCACTATAGGTGAATTGGGTAAGCTAAATCCTCCGTAGTGTATGTGTGTAAATGAGTGTGTATGGATGTTTCCCAGCATTCGCTGCGTAAAACATATGCTGGACAAGTTGGCGGTTCATTCCGCTGTGGCGACCCCAGATTAATAAAGGGACTAAGCCAAAAAGAAAATGAATGAATGCTCGAATACGAAAGCTATTACTGTTAAAAAGATGATTTTTTAAAAATGAAGTGTAATGTGCTACTTTAAGTATTCAGATTATATAATAAAATGCAGAAACACACCTGAAATTGTGTTAATCTCCTTAAATGAAAAGTCCACTGAAGATCCAAACATGCTTCGGCCTGCAAGATCAAAAACTACTGCAAAAAGATGAAAGAAAAACACTCATTTATTGAGCCTCAATCAAAGTTGGACCTGAAAAAACGTGACGAATTTGCAGACTGGGGGGTTTTAAAATGTGACCACAAAATATCCAAATATTTGTATAAACTTGTCATCAAAAATATTACACTTTCAAATTATATTTAACCATCATAGAAAAGTTACGGTCAAGCCAGTTTGGGCGTACCGAAACAAAGTCACCATGGAAACCTTCAGCATAATATGGCATTCTGGGAAATGTATTTCATTTGTTTCTTGTTACTTTACTTTCTTTGTCTGTTTCACCGTTACACGTGGCTGCGATCTGTATCGCTCTATGGTGTTACTATACATCTATAAATCCAAGTGGAGTATGTGTAATCTTAGTGTTTTATATCCGTAATAAAATTTGATTTTTAAAGACTTCCTACTAGCGCGTTGCAGAAGAAGCTGTGCTTCCATTGGCTATTGTTATTCGAGATAGCCAATGAGCACGGAGCTTGGCGTCATCTTGTGATGACCAATAGCTGTTCAGATACAGTGTGAGTTTGAATTTGAAAAAGGTTCAGCGAGTGGTCGATGTCACCTTAAAATTACGGTAAAGAAAACATCTGCTTTATTGATATTTATTAATTTTATTGAGCTTTATATGGTGTTGATCGCGAGGTCATCATTTCCAATGCGTTGTTTTGAACCGTGGAAACGCTGAGTTAGCGAGCAAAGCGCTGCGGAGTAAACAAAGCAAAACACTCTTGGCTTACCCGTTGAGCGTAATTATACTGTATTTGTGATATTATTTGTATTTAAATGCGCTGTATAACACGTTGGCATGTTTATAATAAGGAAATTTTAGCGTTTCCTATTAAATTAATCAAATGTCATCCAATAAAATTATATATAACGTTACTCAAAAAAAATCTTTAGTAATTAATACGTTAGTTGCTAATATAAGATTGGGGTTTTATATTCGCACTTTCTCCTTAATAATAAATCATGTTATCGTCCAATGACACGTTCAGACTTTCTAATCATACTAGCAGCCAATGACTTTCAAAGTACAACATTGTTCACAGTCGATTAACTAAACAGTGCTAATGCTGTTTTGAACTTGCATGCAATATTATACCGAAAATTCAATAAAGGTAAGGTTTTATATTCACTCATTTGTTCAGTGACACACTCCTTATATTGTTTACTATGGTACTTTGAATATTCGGTCTGAAATCATATCTAGGAATGACTTCAAAACAACATTAGCACTATTTAATTGACTGTAAACAATGCTGTACTTTGAAAGTCATTGGCTGCTAGTATGATTAGAAAGTCTGAACGTGTGTAAACAATAGTTACCATGTCACTTTTCCAAAATGAACGAATGTGCGAATATAAAACCAACTTTACCTCAATTTTAATGTTATAGTGTGTTTTGTCTAAAAGTATAAATAACAATCTAAGTGTGAACATAACACTTCATAGTCTGTTTTAGACCAATTTATTCCTAGTTTAATTCTAACAGGATGGCTCAGTAAATAACAAGTCATAATTTGTTTCTGTTCTCCCTCATGTGCTACATGATAGTTTAAAAATGTGTGTGTGCTTTTAGAGACCGCCATGAAGTTTAATAAGAACAAGGCGGGACCGCTCTTGACATGGGTAAGATTGTCTTACAGTTTTGTATTTGTATTTAAAGAACTGGGTAAAATATTAAAATATTGTTTTTTATTTTAATTTATAAAACACTGTTTTTAATGTTGTGATGTCCATTTTATAGTTTAAACTTTGTATAATGTTTTAAAACGTGTTTAAAGCTACGGTTGCTCTTTTGACAGATGAACAGCATATTTCCAGAGGAGCAAATCTGGGAGTTTGTTCATATGAGAGATGGCTTTCGACTCCTGCAGACCTGCTTCAAACTGTGAGTTTGTCGTTTTGAGACTATTCAGTGGTTAGAGGGATATTTTACCCAAAATTGTAAAATTCTGTCATCATTTACTCACCCTCAACTTGTTCCAATCATCTTTAAGTTTCTTCTGCTCAACACAAAGGAAGATATACTGAAAAATGTTGAAGAAAACGGCCATTGACTCCCATAGTATTTTTTTATTTCAGCTATGGTTGTCAATGGGTGCTTCTTTCCAACATTCTTCAGAATATCTTGTTTTTGTTCAACAGAAGAAAGAAACTCATAACAGTTTAGAACCAATCGAGTGTGAGTAAATGTTGTGGACGTTTTCATTTTTGGGCGAACTTGTACCTTTAAAATGAACATGCTTTGAAAACTGGCAACTTAAATTACTATTGATTTTTATCGTCTTTTTCTATAGAAAGGGGAGGGAGGACGTTGAGGCTTTTAAGACTTTATCCTTATACAACAAACTGGAAATCATCTTCAATGTTTTGCATGGTGAGCTTTGAATCTTTGTTTGTTTTTTACTATTTCATATGCTGTATCTTTGTCTTTGTGTCAGTGCCGTAGACAATAATGCTGGACTGTATAAGTTATGAAGTTAACAATAAATACTGTATTACGAAACATTTGTAGAATTAATTTATCTCCAGAAATGCTTCTAGTTAGCAGTATTTTTGTAACACCTGTCATGACTATGTACAGCGGGGGAAATAAGTATTGAACACGTCAACATTTTTCTCTGAAAACACATTTCTAAAGGTACCGTTGACTTGATATTTTCACCAGATGTTGGCAACAACCAAAGCAATCCATTATATATGCAAAGAAAACAAATCTAATTAGTTTACAAATGAAGTTGTGCAATAAAATGAAATGACGCAGGGAAAAAGTATTGAACACATGAAGAAAGGGAGGTGTAGAAAGGCAGTGAAAGCCCAGACAGCAGCTGAAATCTCTCAGTAGTTCTTCAGCAACCCTCTGCCCTTCCTCAGTGTAAATGAATATCATCTACATTAGCAGGAGGATATAGAGTGGACATTTCAGACAATGATCCAAAACACAGCCAAGGAGACTCTCAAATGCTTTCAGAGAAAGAAAATCAAGCTGTAGGATCACAATCACCTGACTCGAATCCAATAGAGAATACAAAATAAAGCTCAGATTTGATAGACGAGACCCACAGAACCATCAAGATTTAGACACTCTGTTGAAGTCTGTGAAGAACTCACACCTGAGCAGTGCATGTGACCTCCACTGTATGTGCTCTAACTTTTGCATCATATGCAAAAAAACACCTTTATGTAACTTTTTATGTGCATTTTATTGCTCTCCTTCGGTACAGATGACTTTCACCTGACTGATAGACAACGTTTCCTCATTTTGGGTAAAATCAATGAAGGAATCGACCTGGAGCTTCAACTTGCCAAGGTTTGTATTTGTGCCTAAGTGAGAGACTTTCAAACTATGTCGATTAAATGTATAGATATAATAAAATATATATATACAGTAGTAATGTATATGTAGAATTATTTATATATAATTACAAAGTAAACTGCTTGCAATAAAATAAATGATACTAATTAGCATAATTAAGAAAAATAATAATAAGTAGACAATACAAATGTGATCTCTAAGTTTTTTTTTCTTCTAAATATTATAAATTGAGATGTTATTTTGAGACTATGTAAGAATGTATTACTGCATTTTTAAATAATACAATAAATACAATACAATAATACAAATAATACATATTAGTGGAGTTTGAAGTGTATTAGGGCTGCACAATATTGGAAAAATGCAACATTGCAATATTTTGTTCTGCGATATGATTACAACTTGAGCAGATGACTTGAATATCATTCATTTTCCTTCGGCTTAGTCCCTTTATTCATCTGGGGGCGCCACAGCGAAATTAACCGCCAACTTATCCAGCATATGTTTTACACAGCGGATGCACTTCCAGCTGCAACCCAGTACTGGGAAACATCCATACACACTCATTCACACGCATACACTACGGACAATTTAGTTTCTTCAGTTTACCTATAGCGCATGTGTTTGGACTGTGGGGGAAACCGGAGGAAACCCAAAATGCCAACTGACTCAGCCAAGGCTCGAACCAGCGACCTTTTTGCTGTAAGGTGACAGTGCTAACTACTGAGCCACTGTGTCGCCTACTTGAATATGAATATGAATATATATATATATATATATATATATATATATATATATATATTTGTAAAGTATTTATACGTTTACGTAGATTGGGATGATTCTGTAGAGGGAGTGCATCTGTAGATTGTTTATTATACAGGGTGATTCAAAAAGTACCACAACCTTTGGGTTGATGTCACTCGAGTGTCTGGAGGGGGTCCTATTAAACATCTATGAGCTTGTTTTCTACTGAAAAAACTCTTCACATTGATTAATTACTCAAGGTTCCATCATGTTTCTTTGATTAAATACAGATTTTCTAAGTTGTGTTTTTTTTAATCATCCTGTATTTTATGCTGTCACAGATAAATACAATAAAGAAAAAGATACGAATTAAATAAACAGTAGTTGCTTTCTGACAAGTCTAGCACTATTCATGTATAGCAATTGAATAATCAAATTAAAATACTGCAAAGTCTTAATTTCATGAATAATTCAATAAAATGAATCGTTATTAAAGTTACAAATGATGCAGTTTATTTGGCCTGAATGCGTTTAAAATCCTCATACAGTCACAGGCCTCAAAAACACACACAAATGATAAATTATAACCCAGACTCAACGTTGCATATCTTGCGATGGGACTATTGGGAATGCTCACGTTGCAATATCAATGCTGAAACGATATAATGTGCAACCCTAGTATGTATATATCATTTTTGAAACCCTTGCTTTGAATAGCATCATAATCATAACTGTGTTGTATGACAAAAATTAGATCCATTCTTATGCCACTTTCAACCCCAAACAATGATGTAAATGCTTTAGTCAAATCTTTAGGCAGCTCTTTTCTCTACAATCCTTCAAGTTAATCTCTCATTAAATGTAAAGTAACAAACAAAGTAGCATTGAAGGTTTGTATGAAGAACAGATATTACTTTTTTTTATGATTTGACTTTTTTGTCATTAATAATATGTAATTCATGCAACTGAATATATACATTTTGGATGTGCATTGAAATGATTTACAAGTCAATAATTCTGCATTTATTTGGTTGTTTAATGTATGTGCACAGGTGGCTCTTCTCTTGTGCTATTGCAGTTTTAAAAAGACCAACCCCGTGGCCCTGAATTCAAGAACAGAGGTGAGTCTTTACTATTTATTGGCCACAGTTTGTCCTTATCTAGTGCGACTGTAACAAATATTGGCTTTTGAAATGCAATCTTGATCTTAAGGTTTTTATGTTCCTCTTTTATTTCCGTCTGTTTCAGTCGGACATCACTTTCATGTTTCGTTTTGTAAAAGATGAGGCCGGTGGTTTGTGTTTAGACGAAGGCCTCGATCAATTTCTAGACCAAGACTGTAAGTAGTTATTTTTTCCGCATGCTTCTATATTTTCATTGTTGTTGACGTATATAGATGTAAGCATATATGCATGCATATACATAACCATTCTTAAAACTGAAAGTTTAAAGATAACCTCATGTATGGGGTTTTGAGAAATAATGTATTTGCAGTTTGTTCTTCAATGCAAACAATATGCAAAGTTGTAAATCAAAAAAGAGCATGATATGTAAACAGGGCTCATACGGTCATGGAAAACCTGGAAAAGTCATAGAATTTTAACATGGTATTTTCCAGGCCGGAAAAAGTTGTAGAAAAAACATTAAAACCAGCAAAGTGTTGGAAATGTCAAAGATTATATCTGAATACTTGAATATTGGTTAGTTGTCGTCTTTTCTGTTCTTGGCCAATGCTCTCACATTATTAGTGCCACATGCTCTCACATTATTAGTGCTGGGTAAGCATTATCTACATAAGCTTTACATAGATATAAAAGTTTAAACTTGTACAATTTTAAGTTGGCGGTTCATTCTGCTGTGGCCACCTTGTTTTTCTTATTATTTACCAAGTATATTTAGACATTACATGAAACATTAAGTCATGATAATTGACTTGAAAGTGTTGGAAAAGTCATATGCTGCATCCCAATTCGCATACTAATACTACGCCCTAAAAGTATGTACTTTTTGTGTGAAGGAAAAGTATATACCTTCGAGTGTGTAATAGAAGAGTACGCTGTGGGACATACTACTTCCTTGTTAACAGGTCGTTATGTTGCTTAGTTAAGTCCCGTCAATTGTCTTCACACATCATCCACATTTCTTTTATATTTAATTTCCCACCTGACTGGAGAAGCAGCAGCAGGATGATCTGCCATTCGCGAGTCTTTCATGCAGAGAAATCTCCTCAGGTTAGACAGTTATTCATTCAGAAGGTAACGCCCAAACATATCTTGATAAAAGTTCACATTGTTGTCGCAGATGAAATATAACACGGGAAACGTGATTAAAATATTTTCCAGTGGGATAGATATTAATTAACAGTCATTTAAACATCTTTACCGAAGCCTCTCTACTTGACTGTTGGTCTCGCGCGTCTGCCATGTTTGTAGTTTGTTTACACTTTTCACCCGCGTTTGTAGTTCTAATCAAATTCACGTCCAATGCGCAATGTACTGTGTCAATATCAGCGGTTAGAGTACGGAAAGTTCTACACTGCGAATGTTTACCGGACATAGTAAACCATCCCGGAACCTTTGGCGTACTCTTTGGTTTAGCACATACTAATTCTTTTTTTGAATACTATTTAGGATGGATAGCATGCGAAATGGTATGCAGCGATAAAGTTTTAGTAGTAAAAGTGTATGATCCCTGAATAAATTTACTGTCTCAAAAGAAAAAGCTGGCTCTGAAATCAACAAATTATTAAAAAGAGGCATTTGATTCAGACACAGAAGAGATACAGAAAGACTAACCAAAACAGACTTGGCCAACTGACCAATCAGAGCAGTGCTGACTTATGCAAGGGGAGGGGTTTACAGAGCTTAAGCACGAAACTTATTCAAATGAATCATATCAAAATCACTGCAAAGTGATTCTAATATTAAGCACATATTCTGAGAAAATTACAATATTTTCTGACTTTACGCCTGTTGTAGGGCACTTTAACTCAGTATTAGGACACTTCATATTAGGGAGGGTTGTCACGATACTGGAATTCGGTACCAGTCAATACTGAAATTTAAAAAAACGTCCATTACCCGATAACATTTGAGCGCTGTTGAGCACGTTCTTAAACGGCGCTGATTTGCCATTTGCAGGGACACTGGAGCGTTTTAAAGCCACAATTCATCAGCAGATCACTCATATGTCAGCTTATAGACAAACCAGCTGATCGACGTGACTTTAAAACGCTCCAGTGTCCCTGTATCTGTGTTTATACTCAGTCAACAGCGGTGAGTTCGGTGAGCTGATGACCTTCACGGCCCATCACAGTCATTTCTGTTGAGCATGTCAACACAATGGCAAATCAGCGCTGTTCAAGAACATGCTCAACAGCGCTCAAGTGTTAGCGGGAAATGGATGTTTTTAAAATTTCAGTATCGTTTGGTACCGAATTCCAGTATCGTGACAACCCTACTTCATATCATATATCACCTGGTCTTTAATGCTGAGTGAAATCTATGCTCATCTATAAATCTCCTCTCTCTCTCATTGGTCTATAGCTGTTATAAGTCTTGCGAACTCCAGTAGCGGGAGCAGCTGCAGTTCTCCATTCTACATTGATGAGGAGTCTCCGATGTTTGGTCGTTTCCAACGTCCACCCAGAGTTCAGTTTCAAGAGCTTTGCACCGTGGCTTCTAGCTCAGACAGGTCAGTGTGCTTTTTTTTGCTGATCCCATGGTGAAGGAAAAATACAATCCAGAATTCTTTATTTTAGTAAAAAAAAAAAAAACAAGTATTCTTTCACCCAGTTTTACAGAAAAGGCTTAAAGGGGACCTATTATGGCCCTTTTAGCAAGATGTAAGATGTGTGTATGTAAAGTTTCAGCTTAAAATACCACACAAATAATATTTTATAACTCTTTGAAACTGACCCTTTTAGGCTTTGATCCGAATTGTGCTACAAATGCCTGTGTGTCTGCATAGTGGGAGATTCAAAAACAAGACTAAGGTCCTATGCGGACCTATGAGGGAGAGATAGTCACTAGTGGGCAGTAAAAATTTTTACCATTAGAATCTGGTTATATTCACAGACTTTTGCCACACAACTGTGTTTAAACCCCTTATAAAAGTGATTTTTGCACAATAGTCAAAGCTTTAAGCTTAGTCACAGACTAAAACACAAGTCTGATCTGTTTTGACTCAAAGAAACTGATCTTAAAATATATTAATACCTTTGTTTTTGTCTTAAGATGGACACCGGTAGTGATTATTTTTTATTAAGGCACACATATAAATACTAAATGTCCAAATTGAACTATGGCCTCATCCTGGCTTAGTGTAAAACCCTTTAAGTACAAGTTAAGCTCATTTGCCATAATATTGTAGACCACAAATGTATTTCCTCTAAACATGAACAATTTAGACGAAGTCAAATTAATTGCTAAACATAAAAACAATGACTTTTTCAGTAGAGCAATATTACCAATATTCATGTTTACACGTTGTATGTATTTTGCAAAATGCATAAATCCAGAAATAATGAGCTTTACACTCCACACACACACACACACACTCCACATATATTTGAGGTCTCATTGTTTTTAAATCCTTCAAAATGTGGTCACATTCCCTGCATTTATAAATGGCTCATAATCATTATTTTTCAGTTGTAGTTAGTTATTTAGTCATAGCTATTTTTGTGGCAATTACCATTGCAAAACATGTGCTTCTGTAAAATACCCAATGATGAAATCCCCCTTTATGAATCAATTATGTACTTTTATTTCATCAAAGATTGCTTGATGTTGGAATATTCTAGAGATGAATATGATTGTTTACTGAAATACTCTCTCCAGCTCTCCGATGCAGGATTTGATGAGCACTCCGCATTTCCAGTTGAAGAAACTCCGGAAAGAACTGGCGCATGAAGGAGACGTGAGAGATGAGCTGGAGAAAGAGCTGGCCGATCACATCAGCATCATCTCAGAGAAAGGTATGTAGGATACTGCTTTGTGGGAATTAAGTAAACCGGTGCTTTGCTATGAAGTTGAACTTGCCTCTCTTTTGCACACAAGAGGGTCTGATCTCCCAGTTACAGCACCGGGTGGAGCGAATGCTGCGGGAACAAGGAGAGCTGGAGAAAGACCATAAAGCTGCGCTGCTGGAGCTCCAGGAGAAGAACGAGAGGTGAAGAGCAATGAGCAATGAAAATTTACTCACTCTTAACTAGTTCAAAACCTATTTGAGTTTCTTTTTTCTGTTGAACACAAAAGATGACATTTTGAAGAATGCTGGGAGCAGGTTGCCATTGAGTCAATATCTTCTGGTTTCCAACGTTCTTCAAAATATTCAATTTAATTCATCTTTATTTCTATAGCGCTTTTACAATGTGGGTTGTGTCAAAGCAGCTTAACATAGAAGTTCTAGTCAATTGAAATAGAAACTGTGTCAGTCCAGATTTCAGAGTTGAAGTTCAGTTCAGTGTGGTTTAAATTTCACTGCTGAAAGTCCAAACACTGAAGAGCAAATCCATTGATGCGCAGCTCCAACCTCCAAGTCCCGAACCAACCAAGCAAGCCAGTGGCGACAGTGGCAGACTTCACCAAATGACGAAAGTGAAAGAAAAAACCTAGAGAGAAACCAGGCTCAGTTGGGCACAACCATTTCTCATCTGGCCAAACTTCTTGTGCAGAGCTGCTGTCTAGGCGCCGGTGGCTGGAGAACGCTGGACGTCCATCGTGGAGAAGCTGCAGGTGTGTGAGTAAGTCACCGGCGGGTGTTCAGGCTGGCCCACGAGATCAATGCAAAGACTCGTCTGTCACAGGGGTCTTTCAGGAATCAGTCTCATGCTCTCCACTCCTCCATTACGCCACAGAATCGTTAATGCTTCATGAGATGCCGATGGTGGACGATAGCATCTCATGACTGTGAGATCAGTACCGCTGGAAAAATGTGTCCTAATTATGGACAGTTCGAAACATTTTGGCTTGCTGATAGACTCCATCCAGGTACAACAGAATGCCACTTTAACATAGATCGCAGTTCCGCCTCCTTTTCTAACACGATCTGTCCTATAAACATTATACCCATCCATGTGGATCATATTGTTTGTAATTGATGATTTCAACCATGTTTCTGATATAACCATGATGTCACAATCAGTTGAATTTGCCCAGATGCCAACCGCATCAATTTTATTACTAAACTGCGTACATTTAGATGGATAATACACAGCCCGCTACTGATTTTTAGATCATCTGGGCTTTTCAATTTGTAGCAGTTCAGGACCTGGCCTGGGTGAATGTTACCTGATAAAAGAAGTAGAAGAATCAAGAAAGGTTTCTTAACTTAAGTAGTTCGCCGTCTTTGCGTACAACCAGCTGACGAGAAGAACTGCCGTGTACATGTTGTCCCTATGCTCCGCTGCACGTGCTGAATCCTTCGGGCGTCACATTGAAACAAGCTTGCAGGGAGCGTCGCTGTAATCCAATGATTTGATCCAAACGGGGCCACATCTGAATGAAAATAATATTTTTTTTAAATGCTGTACCAGGCGCAGTAATCCACAGCGAAGCACCCTGTCCATCGCTATCATCCAGTTTGTTTACTATGTGAATAGACATCACGATGCTACCCCATAGGTAGAACAAACCAACTGGCCACATAATTAGGCCTATCAGTTTTGTTAATAGAAAAAACTTCAGAACTAAATCGTTGATTTTTCAGGTAAGAGAAAAGTTCATAAAAACATCTCTAAAGCATTTCACTAATGCTCAAAATACACAGAGACAAGGACAATGTTAAACACAGAACACATATGCCGCCATCTTGGAAAAAAAAGGCCTGGTCCAGGATTATGGAGACCTCTAGAAGTCCTCTATGGTTGGCATCATCTCTTCACAGGACTTGGATCACATCAGTGGTGCTGCACTATCTCTATAGGCCTCGGGATGAGTATGCCCAGGTGGAAATAGCGAAAACAATTAGCATAGCTGCTGTTCATAGAGCTGTTCAAAGATCATCTTTTGTGTTCAACAGCGAGAAACTTTAGTAACAGCAATCCATGGTTTGTGGATTTATTGCAATGTTAAAAAACTCCACTGAAGACATTCAATGTCTTTTATATATATATATTTTTGTCCAAGTCAAGGAATATAAGGATTTTTTTTGTTTCCCTTTATCAATAAACAGTAACTGAAATGGATGATTGAGTAGGGGGCGGGGCTTTCTTTTTGCGCATCATTCTTTTGTAGTAAGAGGGGCGTGGCTAAGAATATTGTGGCTCATGCAGTTATAATGACGTCAACAGAGAAACACCACCACTCCAAATATAGAAGCAGATGCTCAGATTTGATTGAAGATTACCGAAACACTTTTTATTTCGGTGGATTAACTCGCACAGATTAATTGTTCACCTAAAAATAAACACTGTGCACTAGCAAAATAAACATTGTACATTTTGACTTCGTATGGACTTTGATTATGTCTCTGAGACCCAAACATTTAGATTTTCATTCATTATTTGAATAAAAATGTAATGATGGGTTGTCTTTTTCCCCAGTCTCCTCCACAGAATGCACGAGGTTTTAAAGCAGTGCCAAGATTTGAAAACAGACAATTCTCAAAAAGAGAAA
>CAIGQW010056839.1:9869012-9884984 GCA_903798125.1 Danio choprae | reverse complement strand
TAAAGCAGTGCCAAGATTTGAAAACAGACAATTCTCAAAAAGAGAAAAAGATTGATGAGCTGACAGAGGAGAACGGGACTCTCAGTGCTCAGGTCAACAAGCTGTTTCTTGTTTTGAAGTCCTGGTTAAATTATCACCGTGCTTTTCTTTTGTTTATTTATTTTATTTAATTGTTTGTTAGTTTATTTTATTTAATTAATTCATTTAATAAAAGAATTTATTTAATTGTTTGCTTGTTTATTCATTTATATATAATTATTTATTTATTTAATTAGTCTTTTATATATTTGTTTTATTATTTAAGTATTATTTAATTGATTAATTTAAATATTTTGTTCATTTATTTTAGTTTTTATATGTATTTATTTAATTGTTTGCTTGTTTATTCATTTATATATATTTTAATATTTATTTAATTAGTTTTTTATATATTTGTTTTATTATTTAAGTTTTATTTAATTGATTAATTTAAATATTTTATTCATTTATTTTAGTTTTTATATGTATTTAATTGTTTATGTATTTGTTAAATTATATATTTGAATAAATTTTATTTATTAGATTATTTACTTATAATAATAATAATAATAATAATAATAATAATTATTATTATTATTATTATTATTATTATTATTGTCTGTGTCTTTGTCCCCATCAGGTTCGTAATGTTTTCTCTCAGCTGGCGAGGGCAGAGGAGGAAGTTGCCAAACTCACAGACGCTCATGAATCTGCTCAGACTGAGTGGAGAAACAGAAAAGAGTTGCTGGAGAAGGAGCTGAACGAGGCCGTCACACACAAGGTAGATCATTTCAGTTTTATTCAGAAGTACCTGCTGTATTTATTGTGTTAATCATGTTCTGTTTGCTTTGTGCTGTGGTGTTTGATCAGTTTTGCTGGTGCTGTTCTCTTGTGCAGGAGTGTCTGAGTGAGCAGGTGCTGATACTGCAGGGGAAGATCTCCGTTCTGGAGGATGAACTGAAGAAAGCTCAGTCTCAGGAGAGAGGAGAGGTACTGGGGCCCATCATGGAGGTGAGATGGAGGACTTTTTTTTTTTTTTTTTTGGTTTATTTATTAATTTTTTTGTTTACTTTGTGTGTGTGTGTGTGTGTGTGTAATTGATGTTAAGTGTTGGTGTTATTCTGTCAAGTGTGTCATTTGTGTTATGTGAGGCACCATACCTAAACACATTTATTTATTTATTTATTAATTTTTTACATTTGCAATCTTATCTCCTTTTCAGGGTTTGAACAAAATCGAGAACCTCCAAACTCAAATTCAAGATCTGCTTGAGCAAGTTTCAGTAAAAGATGAAGATCTCAGAAATCTGAGGAACGAGTATGAGACTGTAGACAACGAGCTGAAGCTTGTAAAGGAACAAAATGTTGAAATAAATGCAATGATCAAATCTAATCGCAAGGAGCATGAGGAAACTGTTGAGAAACTCCAGCAGGAGCTTCATTGTGCTGCTTCTGCTGCATCAGAAAAACAAGAGCAGATCCTGGTTTTATCAGCAGAGGTAACATCTCTGAAAGAGCAGATCTGCAGATACACTATAAATGAAGCACAAGAATCATCTGTACTGATGGAGAAACTGACTTCTCTTCAGAACCAGTTGACTCAAATGAAGCAATCTGAACTTCAGTATAAACTCAGCCATCAAGAAACCCTAAGAGAAAAATCTTCAGAGTTCGAGAAGACCGTGAGGAAGCTGAAATCTGAAATCTCCGCTCTTTATTCTGAGAAGGAGACTCAAATAAGTGCTCTTAAAGCAGAGATGGAGGATCGGCAGAGGTTTAGAGCTCAACTGGAGCTAAAACTGAAAAAGCAAAACTCCTCGATTCTTGATCTGAAGACCATCGGCAGACAGTTCCAGCAGCAGAACAAGGAGCTCATGGAGAAGCTGGAGAAAACGTTCGAGCAGCTGCAGCATTACAGCGCTAAAATCCAGGAGGCAAAGGAGACCAACACATCTCTGGAGAGAGCCCTGCAGGCCAGACAGAGGGAAATCAACGCTCTGAAGATGGAGAGAGAGCAGGCCGAGGCCAAAGTGAGCAGCTTGCTTTACACTCAATCAGGTTTCTTTTTAAATTTATATAGACAGTTGAAGTCAGATATAATTAACCCACCTGAATTATTAGCTCCCCTGTATGTTTTTTTCCCCCCCAAGTGAAGTTTATTTATAAACTAATTTCGAGAGGAGCACGTGCTTATGATTGACCGCAGCTGGTCCTGCTTTAGCTAACGCACAATCCACCAATCAGACGATTCCTAAATCGCTATAAATAACCAAAGTATCTCACCTTAGCCATCTTCGTCCCGAAGAAACCCCCCTTCCACCCTTACTCCTCCCCCTTTCCTCGACTGGGCGGCATGGAGGCTCAGTGGTTAGCAAATGCCTGGCTCAAATCTCACCCGGCCAAGCAACATTGCTGTGCGGAGTTTGCATGTTCTCCCCGTGTCTGCGTGGGTTTTCCCCGGGTTCTCCGGTTTCCTCCCACAAGCCAAAAACGTGCAATATAAGTAAATTGACCAAAACCAAATCGACACCATAGACGAGCTATCAATCAGCTACATTTCTCTCCACAAGTATTCATAATTACATTAACAAGCGGGGGAGTTCTCGAGACCTACCTGAGCTCAAACTCCCCTCTCGCCCCGCAAACGGGAGGGAGCCCCAGGCTCGAGGATCTCATGAGCTCAGGGCTCTCTCCCGGGACAGCATGCCAAATTCGCTTTTACATTCAATCATCAGCTAAGTGTGAACTCTTGAAATTCTGTTTAATTTCAACACATTTCTAAACCTAATAGTTTTAATAACTGATTTCTTTTATCTTTACCATGATGACAGCACATAATATTTGACTAGACATTTTCAAAATACTACTATTGTAGTACTAGGATTGTAGTAATTAACCGAGTAATAAAGCATGTTTATTAAAGAGTAACTCCAATATTATTACTTAATTTTCTGAAGAAATGCATTACTTTACTAGTTAAAGTAATATTCTTTTGTGTAATGCGTTACCCCCAACACTGTTGATTTACCTTATGTTCTTTAACCTTACGTTTTATTTTCCAGCCGTTTTATGTCCCAGTCTGCATGTAGGTGCTTTATATAGATTGTTAATCCACAAGAGATGATGGTTATTGGGTTAAATGTTTGAGATATGACTGCATATAGGGTTATAATTTAGCACTTTTGAAATGGACAGCGTCGACGACTAAGTAGCACATAGAAAGTGTTCTCATGCAGTCATGTTATGTTAACGGGTCATTATGGGCCTTTTTGGTAAACACAAATGGAGTTGCAACAAACCTTCGCAACACTGCATGTACAGAATGCTCTTAAGACCCACGATACACCCAGCCCTGGTCAAAATATACTATAATGCATTATGATGGCTAAAATAAAACTTATGATGCAAAAATTTAAATGATAGTAGCTTATTTTCTAAACAAGCTTAAGCCCAAATAAAGTGTAATGTGATCGAGTGGTTAGTGTGAAATGCACTATATAAATACTGGCATGTTTTTCATTTGGCATAATGTTTCTGAGGTGGTATGGTGGCTCAGTGGTTAGCACTGTCGCCTCACAGCAACAAGGCCACTGGTTCGAGTTCCGACTGGGCCAGTTGGCATTTCTGTGTGGAGTTTGCATGTTCTCCCCGTGTTGGCGTAGGTTTCCTCCGGGTGCTCCGGTTTCCCTCACAGTCCAAACACATGCGCTATAGGTGTATTGAATAAACTAAATTGGAGGTAGTGTATGAGTGTGTGTGTGTGTGTGTGAATGAGTGTGTGTGAATGAGTGCGTATGGGTGTTTCCCAGTACTGGGTTGCAGCTGGAAGGGCATCCGCTGTGTAAAACATATGCTGGATAAGTTGGCGGTTCATTCCGCTGTGGCGACCCCTGATGAATAAAGGGACTAAGATGAATGAATGAATGAATGAATGAATGAACAAATGAATAATGTTTCTGATATTACAAAAAATTCAACTTGTGTTCCAGAAAATAAGGTAATTTCTTAGTTTACTGCCTGGTTTCTTGTACAATGCTTTGTTTCAGTTGCGCTTTGCTGAGATGTGCCTGCAGGAACAGAGAAACATGACTGATGACACTAAAGATATGAGACTCGGAGAAAGTCTAAGAGTCCCTGAGAAACAACAGGACACCACCAATGACTGCTTAGACTTTAATCTGGATGGTTCGTTTAATGCTAACGCTAAGAAAACACACAGTAGTGGAGCAGAGAATGAACCGGAGGATGCTGCAGACGACTGGATGCGCATCGCTGAACTGCAGGCCCGAAACAAAGCCTGTCTGCCTCACATGAAGAGCAGCTATCCTCTGGAGTCTGGGGTGAGCTTGGAGAAATAGCCATATTTTCTGAAAAATGGATCCTTTTGTGCATTAAAGGGGACCTATTTTGCAAAAATGACATTTATAAGAGGTTTAAATACAGTTGTGTGGCAACAGTGTGTGAATTTAACCAGCGTCCAATGGTGATCAGAATTGACATTGAGTGAACGATCCCTTAACATTTTTTTTTTCTTTAGCCTATTGTGGGAGTGCCAGCATTGACGTTAACAGACGAAGACCTGCGGATGGGGGATCCGAAAGAGACCATTCGCCGAGCGGCTTTACATATGTTTAAAACGCAGGACACAAACACATCACACACACGCAAGCGCAGAGGAGCTCCGCTGGATAACCTGATCACATCTGAGGTACGAGCTTCCAGATAACTGCCCTTACTGTACGTCTGAATTTAGTTTTTATTGAATAGATTCAATTAAGTTTAAAAGTTTGCATTATGCTACAGATTTACATCCATCCAAGATTAAAAATAACTCTCTACTATTTATTTATTTCTTCATTCATTCATTCATTCATTCATTCATTTTCCTTTGGCTTAATCCCTTATTTGGGGTCGCCACTGCGGATGCCCCTCCAGCCGCAACCCAGTCCTGGGAAACACCCATACACACTCATTCACACACCCACTCATACACTACAGCGAATTTTGTTTACCCAATTCACCTATAGCGCATGTGTTTGAACTGTGCATGTTGGACCAGCCGGGACTCAAACCAGCAACCTTCTTGGTGTGAGGCGACAGTGCTAATCACTGAGCCACCATGCCGCCAACTGTCTAACATATTAGTTGTATTTAACCAAGTAAAAGAAACTCATTAAGATTAAAATCTCAACACATTGCAGCAATTTATATAAATAGACATTTAATACACAGGGCTGCACGGTGGCGCAGTGAATAGCACAATCGCCTTACAGCAAGAAGGTTGCTGGTTCGAGCCTCGGCTGGGTCAGTTGGCATTTTTGTGTGGAGTTTGCATGTTCTCCCCGTGTTGGCGTGGGTTTCCTCCGGGTGCTCCGGTTTCCCCCACAAGTCCAAAGACATGCGGTACAGGTGAATTAGGTAAGCTAAATTGTCCGTAGTGTATGTGTGTGGGTGGATGTTTCCCGGAGATGGGTTGCGGGTGGAAGGGCATCCGCTGCGTAAAACATATGCTGGATAAGTTGGCGGTTCATTCCGCTGTGGCGACCCCTGATTAATAAAGGGACTAAGCCGAAAAGAAAATGAATGAATGAATGAATTTAATACACACAAATTAGAACAAATGGCAAATAACCACAACTTAAATCACTTATTCTAACTCATAATCACACTTATCCAGCATATGTGTTTTTTATGCAGCTGATGCCCTTCCAGCTGCAACCGAGTACTGGGAAACACCCATACACTCTCATTCACAGTCATGCACTATGGCCAATTTAGTTAATCCATTTCCCCTATAGCCCATGTGTTTGGACTGTGGGGGAAACCGAATCACCCAAAGGAAACCCACGCCAACATGGGAAGAACATGCAAACTCCACACAGAAATGCCAGCTGGCCCAGCCGGGACTCAAATCAGCGACCCTTTTGCTGTAAGGTGACAGTGCTAACCACTGAACCACTAATAATAATAATAATAATATTATTTTTATTATTCCTTTTATGTAAGTATCTTATTCCATTTAAAAAAACAATACCATACAATCATAATTATTAATAAATTAGCATCTTTATTTGAATGATTAAGGCAGGAAAAAAATGTGCATGTGTATATTCACAAAAGAAAATGATGTGCACAAACATTTGTCTGCCTTTTTCTTTCCAGCCCAAGCAAAGGCGGCAGTCTGTAATGTTCACGATTGCTAATACTCCAAAGAAGAGCACGAGCAGAGGCCGTAAGGATGGCTGTAAATCCTCCTCATTGTTCAGTCGTGCTCTTCGTCCTGCGGCCACCGCTGCTAACAGCAGATCTCCTCAGATCTCCAACAATGGCAGAAAGGTAGAAAAAGCATGAGGTTATTTGACCTGAGGTTTATTCCTGAAAGCACCGTCTGACCAAAGACTTTCCATCTGCTAAACCCTTAACAGAGTGAGAGTTATTCTTAGTGCAGATCGCCCCCTATTGGTAGTTGATTGGTTAATCTTAAATCTGTGATATTTGTGTTTTGAATAAGAATTACAGTGTTTGTTAGATGCTTGTTATGCATTAAATGAAAGGTTAATTAAATTATAAACACTCCATGCTTGTCAGATAATGTGTGTGTGTTGTTTAGGTCTTAAAAAGAACAACGTTAATTATAAACAAACCAGGAGTAAACCTACCGTTTTCATTTTTGACTTAAAACTACCAGTGTAAACACACCCTTAGACATGGTGATTTAAGCACAGTATTTAAGTCTAATTAAATATACGGCTATGTTAGTGTGTTTAGGGAGCACAGTTGAACACCAGTCGTCTTTCCTGATGGTTTTACTGTATGTTTCTGGGGTTTTTTTATGTATCAGATGATGTTTGTTTACTTTTTTAAATGATTTATTATTTTGCTGTCATGTGTTATAAAAATAAAAGATGTTTTTTTTGTATGTTTCAAAATGAAAAGGGTGTTTCTATTATGCCAAAAATACTAATTATTTAATTACTGTTAGGAAAACCTTTTTATACATTGATTTTATTTATTTATTTTTGGCCTTTTTTTCGTTCTTTTTTTGACGAATGAGTAATGGGTATAAAGTTATTAACTCGCTTGTAAGTTTGCATATTTCAGTTCGGAGCTTTTTGTCTAACAGTTGAGAGTTATAAAGTTGCAATTGATAAGTTTACATGTCAAAATTGAGACTTTTCCCCCCCTTAGAAATTAGTTTACATCTTGAAATAGTTGCGATTATTTTATATTCATTCATTCATTCATTTTCTTTTCGGCTTAATCCCTTTATTAATCTGGGGTCGCCACAGCGGAATGAACCGCCAACTTATCCAGCATATGTTTTACGCAGCGGATGCCCTTCCAGCTGCAACCCATCACTGAGAAAACATCTATACACACTCATTCAAACACATACACTGTGGACAATTTAGCTTACCCAATTCACCTATAGTGCATGTCTTTGGATTTGTGGGGGAAACCGGAGCACCCGGAGGAAACCCACGCCAACACGGGGAGAACATGTAAACTCCACACAGAAATGCCAACTGACCCAGCAGAGACTCGAACCAGCGACCTTCTTGCTGTGAGGCGATCGTGCTACCCACTGCGCCACCGTGAGGCCCCTTATTTTATATTACAATTTTTTTATTTCCCGTCTTAAAATTGAACCAAAATAACAAAAAAGTGAAGGAAATTTATGTTATGGGTTTAGGATAAAAAAAAAAAAATTCGCCATCAAAACATGTGTAGGGGTGGTATGGTGGTTCAGTGGCTCAAGATTGCTGGTTTCCTCCGGGTGCTCTGGGTTCCCCCACAGTCCAAACACATGCATCCAAAGACTATAAGTGAATTGGATAAACTAAAATGGCCGTAGTGTGAATGTGAGAGTGTATGGGTGTTTCCCAGTACTGGGTTACGGCTGAAAGGGCATCCGCTGTGTAAAACATATGCTGGATAAGTTGGCGGTTCATTCCGCTGTGGCCACCCCTGATAATCAGGGACTAAGCTGAAGGAAAATGAATGAATGACAGTGCAGTGCTTTATTTTATGCATGATTAGAACATCTTATTTTTATTTTTACCTAAAACAAACATTCACCATCATTATAAGAAAGGACCCACTAAAACTGATTTCAACATAACAATAGTTTATATACCCTCAATATGCAGCTACAGTATGTACAGTAATTTTGTGAACACAATTTAATGCGAACACAAAAATAACATTAATATCTTTGCCATATTGTCATTGGTCGATCAGCGTTTAAAATAAACAAACAAAAAAGCATGATATAATATTAATCTACAACGTACGATTCCCAATCTCGTTGCGCAACTATCGAAACCGAAAGTAAGATGACGTCATCACCGACTTGACAGGAAATGCGGAAGCCGTGTTTCCGACTGTCGCGAATACCGTTGACGTTTCATACTCTTTTAGAAAGCAAAATATCAACAGAACTGACTATTAATAGAGTCGGTTTGACGCTCGATCGCTCCCTAAATGTTTTGGGTAAGTTTAATCGCTTTTTTTAACCTTAAGTTATTGAAATGGCTCGAAAGATATGGCGAGTTCCCTTTTGGGTTGTTAAAGATAACGTTAATTTATACATTGTTGTTTCTGGACCAGATGCTGTTCTGTGATCGGTTTGTCAGCACTTTATAAAGACAGCCATGAGTAATTTAGTTGAAGATAGCGATTCTGATGTGGATCGGTAAGTGTTGTTTAACTTTCCTCACAACAGTCTTGTTTAACCGGTATGTTTTGCTAGTTTTGCTAAACCAGATTTAGCTTAGTTTTGTTATCTGACACTCATGTCCAACTACACCTGAGCAAAGTAATGAAAAAATTAATAATATTCTGAAAAATAAAAACTAACGACTGCGGAACAGTAATGCTCTCAATGCTTGTAGCATGTGAGTTTTCATTAGCATAAACGGCTAGTGCTAGTTTTAGCATTACAGGCTGGCATATAGTTAATCCAAAAACTAAAATTTCTTCATTTACTCGCACTCAAGTGGTTCTACAGTCGTGGCCAAAAGTTTTAAGAATTACATAAATATTGGAAATTGGAAAAGTTGCTGCTTAAGTTTTTATAATAGCAATTTGCATATACTCCAGAATGTTCTGAAGAGTGATCAGATGATCTGCATAGTCCTTCTTTGCCATGAAAATTAACTTAATCCTGAAAAAACACTTTCCACTGCATTTCATTGCTGTCATTAAAGGAGCTGCTGAGATCATTTCAGTAATCGTCTTGTTAACTCAGGTGAAAATGTCAGGCTGATTGGGTTAGAATGGCAGACTTGACATGTTGATGGGTGATGCTTGAAATCATTGTTCTTCCATTGTTAACCATGGTGACCTGCAAAGAAATGCGTGCAGCCATCATTGCGTTGCATAAAATGGCTTCACAGGCAAGGATATTGTGGCTACTAAGATTCAAGATCAACAATTTATAGGATCATCAAGAACTTCAAGGAAAGAGCTTCAATTCTTGTTAAGAAGGCTTCAGGGTGTCCAAGAAAATCCAGCAAGAGCCAGGATCGTCTCCTAAAGAGGATTCAGCTCCGGGATCGGAGTGCCACCAGTGCAGAGCTTGCTCAGGAATGGCAGCAGGCAGGTGTGAGCGCATCTGCAGCACAGTGAGGCGAAGACTTTTGTAAGATGGCCTGTTGTCAAGAAGGGCAGCAAAGAAGCCACTTCTCTCCAAACAAAACCCATCAGGGACAGATTGATCTTCTGCTAAAAGTATGGCGAATGGACTGCTGAGGACTGGGGCAAAGTCATATTCTCAGATGAAGCCCCTTTCCAATTGTTTGGGGCATCTGGAAAAAGGCTTGTCTGGAGAAGAAAAGGTGAGCGCTACCATCAGTCCTGTGTCATGCCAACAGTAAAGCATCCTGAGACCATTCATGTGTGGGGTTGCTTCTCATCCAAGGGAGTGGGCTCACTCACAATTTTGGCCAAAACACAGCCATGAATAAAGAATGGTACCAAAACACCCTCCAACAGCAACTTCTTCCAACAATCCAACAACAGTTTGGTGAAGAACAATGCATTTTCCAGCACGATGGAGCACCGTGCCATAAGGCAAAAGTGATATCTAAGTGGCTCGGGAACCAAAACGTTGAAATTTTGGCTCCATGGAAACTCCCCAGAGCTTAATCCCATTGAGAACTTGTGGTCAATCCTCAAGAGGTGAGTGGACTAACAAAAACCCACTAATTCTGACAAACTCCAAGAAGTGATTATGAAAGAATGGGTTGCTATCAGTCAGGATTTGGCCCAGAAGTTGACTGAGAGCGTGCCCAGTCGCATTGCAGAGGTCCTGAAAAAGAAGGGCAACACTGCAAATACTGACTCTCTGCATAAATGTGATGTAATTGTGGATAAAAGCCTTTGAAACGTATGAAGTGCTTGTAATTATATTTCAGTACATCACAGAAACAACTGAAACAAAGATCTAAAAGCAGTTTAGCAGCAAACTTTGTCCAAACTAATATTTGTGTCATTCTCTAAACTTTTAATGAATATTTAGTTTTTTTCTGTTGAACACAAAACAAGATATTTTGAAGAATGTTGGGAAAAAACGCAGCCATTGACATCCATAGAAACAAAAATTAGTACACAAGTCAATGGCTGTATAGGGAACAAGTAGAAGATGAGTAACTCTCACGCCACAGTTTTATTTTTGAATGAACTATCCCTTTAAGATGTTTAATAATTTTATTCTAGCTGGGTCATATAGCTTAAATTCAGATACATAAATGCGTGTATTAGTCTATTCTGAAAAGCTAAATCATTTTCAATTGACTAATTGCTTGTTGGTCAGACCAGTTCTGTGGCATTTAATCAAATGTGATGTTTTATGCGACATTGTGCCACTAATAAACATTTATGTGTAAATGGAGAGTAATAATTGTTGTTTTGAATTTGAAATAATCACACACAAAATGTCAGGAATGTACATTTTAATTTTGGGGTGAATATCCATTTAGGCCAGTAGATGATCAGTATAGTGTACACTTGTATTTAATAATGTGGATCATTTAAAATACTAAAATACTAAATACTAAAATACTAAATACTAAAATACTGCAATTTCTAACTGCATTATCACTTATTTAGTGCCGGGCAAAAATTAATCGCATCCAAAATAAAAGTTCGCTTTGACATAAATTATGTATACAGGTATATAAATACACACAGTAGGACTGCATGATCTTGGAAAAATCTGACATTGCGATATTGTGTTTTTCTGCGGTATGTATTGCAATATACTGTATCTGTACAATTTCACCAAATGATTGAATAGCAAAGGTCGCTGGTTCGAGCCCCGGCTGGGTCAGTTGGCATTTCTGTGTGGAATTTGCATGTTCTCCCCGTGTTGGCGTGGGTTTTCTCCGGGTGCTCCGGTTTCCCCCACAATTCCAAAGACATGCGCTATAGGCGAATTGGGTAAGCTAAATTGTCCGTAGTGAATAGGTGTGTGTGGATGTTTCCCAGTGATGGGTTGCAGCTGGAAGGGCATCCGCTGCGTAAAACATATGCTGGATAAGTTGGCGGTTCGTTTCGCTGTGGCGACCCCAGATTAATAAAGGGACTAACCTGAAAAGAAAATGAATGAATGAATGAATGAATGATTGAATAACACTGTTTGGAAATAATTTATAGTCACACTTTATTTTAAGGTTCAATTCTCACTATTCACAAATCATTAAATATGAAATTTGCTTCAATAATCTCCTAATTTGCTCCTTATTAATATTATTAATATATGATATAAAGGTAGTGTAGGTATGTGGTTAGGAATGTAGAACAAGATCACGAATAATATTTAGATTATAAGTACTAATAAGCAGCCAATATCTCAATAACGTGCATGCTAATAAGCAACTAGTTAATAGTGAGAATTGATCCCTAAAGTGTTATTAAATGTATTAATTTAGGTTGATTGGGATGATTCTGTAGGGGAGGGAATCATGCATAAAACGTAATAAACTACAAGCATGGATGAATGCAATAAGCAAAGATAAAAGTGTGATCCTCAAGGCCTTCAGGCGTTCTGCATGCTTGTCTCAGCTGCTGTCGATGTTTTGATTTGTTTTTATGAGGAATATAACGATGCATGCTTTATGGTTTTGTACATTTTAGATGTAAAGAATTCACTGTAAAGTCAACTCAACATCGCAAACCTTGCCTTGTGACTATTGTGGATGCACACATTGTGATATCGATGCTATTTATTATTAATTTAATATGTAGCAAAGTTGTCAATTACTTATAATATATGTGAATTATATTTATTATGTATGTCAAAACAAACTTTTATTTTGGATATAATTTAAACTTTGCTCAGCACTAAGGTTTTTACATGTGTGTGTTTTTTTATAATCTGTCTTTGTTTTTGGGAATTGGGAATATGAGATCATGGATCACTTCATTCCCACCTTCATCATTCACATCTGTGTTTGTAAAATAATCTGACGGATCAAATGTCAAGCCACTTAGTGCATCTGAAAACATTTTTTTCTGTCAGCAGAAGATTTTGGTTTTCAGATAGACTTGCAATGCATTTTTTTCTGGTTCAGATGTGCAGGATTTGCTCAGGCTTGTGTTAAAACTGCTACAAATATGAGGATCTCATCAAATGAACTGCATTTGTTTTAGTTTTTTTTTTTTTACTCTGGTGACTTAAAAGACAAACTCGTTAAACTCTGTTCATTGTCTGCTGGGATGAGTTTTCATGAGCTGAAAGGCCTTCAGGCGTTCTGCATGCTTGTTTCAGCTGCTGTCGTGGTTTAATGTCGATGTTTTGATTTGTTTTTATGAGGAATATGATGGACCGGCCACCCAGCAGTTATGGCTCCATGCACAGCGACGATCGAGATGAGGAGCTGGACTACTTCGAGGACGTCGAACCACCACCAACAAGGTACGATAATATACAGAATAACATTCAGAATCAGAATGGGTTTTATTGCCAAGTGTGCTTCCACACACACAAGGAATTTGCTTTGGCTACAGAAGCTTCCAGTGTACATAAAGTGACAACACGAAATAAATATGAGAAAGACGACAAACATTAAACAGAGATGCAATCAGTCAAAAAGCTCTGGAGGATGAATTGTGTGTACAGATTTGTTATAAATATACAAGTTATAAGGTGCTGTGTACAACTGTGTAGAGAAAGTATTGCACTGTATATTGTTATAAGGTGCTGTGTACAAATACAAAGTATTGCACGTTTATTGCACAGTAGGGGAATATTTAACTGTTCATGAGGTAGATGGCCTGAGGAAAGAAACTTTTCCTGTGTCTGGCTGTTTTTGTGCTTGGTGCTCTGTAGCGCCGACCAGACGGTAACAGTTCAAACAGGAAGTGCGCTGGGTGTGAGGGGTCCAGAGTGATTTTGTAAGCCCTTTTACTCACTCTGGAAGAGTACAGTTCTGGAAGTGTAGTGCCGGTGATTCGTTCAGCTGTCCGGACTATTCGCTGTAGTCTGCGGAGGTCGGTTTTGGCAGCTGAGCCGAACCAGACGGTGAAAAGCATTCATTCAGAAGCATTAATGTCTTATTCTGTGAATTATATTAATGAGATCAGAATGCTTTATTCTGTCAAACATGCCAACTAAATCATAGTTGAAGACAACATTTTTAGCCCTCCTGTGAAATTAATTATTATTCAAAAATGATGTTTAAATTGAGAAAATCATATTTTTATACGTGATGATTTAAATAACTTTTTGGTAATTGATTTCCTTTTGTATTTGCAGTGATGACGGTACATAATATTTGACTTGAAAATGTCCTTGCTCTGTTGAAGATCACTTAGGAAATATTTGAATAATAATCTTAGTCTAATAATTTGTCTAGTAATTTTGTCTTCTACTGTATTTAAAGTATTTGTTATTAGTACTATGTGCCAATAAACAGTGATGCAGTATAATAAATAATTGGAGCATTTTCAGATTGTTGTATTGTCACCGAATGCTTGAGTATTTCATATTCTGTTTATTTTCAAACAGTTTCATGTTTTAATTTGACCTGCGACATGCCAAAGATATTGATAGAAAGTCTTTCTATTGCATTTATTGGCCTATTATTTACTACTTCTGCTTTTCTGCTACCACGTACCACTTTTTTTTTTCCTAGGGTTGTCACGATACTGGAATTTGGTACGAATCGATACTGAAATTTTAAAGACGTCCATTTCCCGCTAACATTTGAGTGTTCTTAAACAGCGCTGATTTACCATTGTGTTCACATGCTCAACAGAAATGACTGTGATTGGCCGTGAAGGTCATCAGTTCACCGAACTCACCGCTGTTTACTGAGTGTAACCACAGACACAGGCACACTGGAGTGTTTTAAAGTCACGCCGATCAGCTGGTTTGTCTACAAGCTGATATAGAAGCGATTCACTGATTAATCGTGAGTTCGGTGAACTGATGGCCTTCACGGCCAATCACAGTCATTTCTGTTGAGCACGTGAACACAATGGCAAATCAGCTCTGTTCAAGAACATGCTCAACAGCGCTCAAATGTTAGCGGGAAATGGACGTCTTTAAAATTATAGTATTGTTTGGTACCGAATTCTAGTATTGTGACAACCCTAGTTGCTATCACATTGTTTTGTGACATTTCATTTATTTTAACTTTTACAAAGATGTACTAAAGTACTTTACTTTTTTGAGCTAATGACTTAAGGCGCAACAAATGAACATCTTTTATAGCGTTTAGCTATTTCTCACTGCTGCAGTTATTTAATGCATTGCTTACTAATCAGACAGACATTATTGTAAAGCGATATCTATTATACTTTATAATCCTTTCGCAATTAATTTAGTATTTATTAACAAAAATAGGGCCACACGGTGGCGCAGTGGGTAGCACGTTCGCCTCACAGCAAGAAGGTCGCTGGTTCGAGCCTCGGCTGGGTCAGTTGGCATTTCTGTGTGGAGTTTGCATGTTCTCCCCGTGTTGGCGTGGGTTTCCTCAGGGTGCTCCGGTTTCCCCCACAAGTCCAAAGACATGCGGTATGGGTGAATTGGGTAGGCTAAAACATATGCTGTAAAACATATGCTGGATAAGTTGGCGGTTCATTCCGCTGTGGCGACCCCAGATTAATAAAGGGACTAAGCCGAAATGAAAATGAATGAATGAATAACAAAAATATGGAGTTCTTTTTGATGTTAAAATAACACATTTTGTCAATATCGTGAATATGTTGTATGCCATTATAAAAAACTCAGCTTTTATTGCAGCATGAATATTTGATACCTACTTGGTAAAGAAAACTCCAAATGAAAGTCTCTTCTCATCAAAGCTGCGTTTATTTAATTCAATATGCAGTCAAAGCTACTATATTGTGACATTTATTTTAAATAAATTTGTCTTGTTTTTTTTTTAATAAACCTTTTTTTATGGCTGCTGAAAATTTCTTTGCCGTCACAGAAAAGTCTTCATTGCCGAGCGATTCCTCATAAATCAGTCTGATGTAAAAATGCACATGAAAAAATGTGCACTTTATGCTTTTGATTTATTTTACAGACTCATATCATTTGATGAATGTCATGGTCCATGTGTGTATTTATTTCTGTCATGCTTGTGTGTTCAGGGTCAGGCTTCACCGGCCCGATTCACCAGAGACTGCCATTACTGAACGCACACAAACACACCAGTCCAGCATATACCACAGTGGTGGAGTTTACCTCACACAACAGGCCTTTACACCAGAAGAATTCCACTCTCCTCCCCCTCCTACCAGGTAACCACATGCCTTTTTGTTTTTGCTTGAGTACAGTAAGTGTTCGTCTTAAAATATCAGCAATAGGATAACAGTTTATCATTACGTTTTACTTAACACATCAAAGCGAAAAGACACATTAAGTCTTGTTATGCATAATATTTATGTTTTATCATGGAATAATATATAATAATATAATATATATGTATATGTATATGTATAT
>CAIGQW010056839.1:9837804-9849012 GCA_903798125.1 Danio choprae | reverse complement strand
ATATATATATATATATATATATATATATATATATATATAGTATCATATAAATAGTTTATATTTAAAATTAAATAGACACTTTCTCAAATATATGCGTGTATGTGTGTATTTTTTATGTTCATAATAAGTATACACAGTAAACACACATGTATGTTATGTCCAAAATATTTATTTTGGATGTGATTATTCTTTTCCCATCACTATTTTATACATTACAGTGCATAAAAGCCTGTTTTTTGCATAATTAGAAAATAAATGGCCTGTGCTTTTATTTTGTAGCGTTCACTATCTGTGTTCTGAATTGCTCCAGTATGATATTGCAATAAATCAGTCAATAATGCAATAAGTCTCTTCATCTGTCTTCAGGGTTGGTCATGTTGTAAGAGACGGACAACCGACTTCTCCGATTTTCTTAGTATTGCGGTAAGAAAGTCAGATCCTCTTGTGTTTCAGGTTTAGTAGAACAGCGCGTGTGTGTGCGTGTGTGTGTGTGTGTGTGTGTGTGCGTGTGTGTGTGTGATGGTGTCTAAATACAGCATGCTTTTTCAGAGGAAAAGGAATAAATGACAATGGCAGTTTAATTGTATAGCACAATTAAAAACAGCCCTAGTTGACCAGTGTGCTTAACAAGAACTAAAACCACAAACAACAAGAATAAGATGAAATAAAACTAATTAAAAATTTAAAATAGACAGAATAAAAGGAAATAAAAGCTTTTGCATGAAAGTTAAAATCTGAAATAAAATGCATAATAAAATGTGTTTTTAACTTGGATTTAAAAACTGAGAAAGGTGGTGCTAATCTAATGGAAAAGGCACATAAAAGGTTGGACAGTTTAAACTTGTATGTCTTAATAACATTAATTGAAATATGCCAAACCAAGCATGCGTTTATTTCTCGTTAATATGATTTAAGTTTTACTCAAAATTCTCTTTATCTAAAGTAATAAAATCCCCATTAATGCAAATATTTCTATGCATGTCTCATCATGGCGCTTGCAGTTTATGCATCATCAATGTATTACGCCCTTTTTATCAGCGCTGAAAATTCTTCTTACTGTAAAACTAATATAATATAATATAATATAATATAATATAATATAATATTAGACTGCCACTTTTAATGACTAGAGTTTAAAAAAAAAATGAAATTAACTTACTTTAAGAGATATTCAGCAAAGTTTTACCAGGAAAATATTAGCATTTGTATTATGTTAATATTAAAAATCATATCTAATTTATCTTCTTTATTTTTTGTGTTTTTATTGAATCTATTTTAATCTGATTTATCTGTTTTTGCCATGAAAATAGCCATTGTTGCTGACATGGCGTTAAATACACTTCAAAACATGTCAGAGTAGTTGGCGGTTCATTCCGCTGTGGCGATTCCTGATAAATCGGGGACTAAGCTGAAGGAAAATTAATGAATGAACGTATTATTATTACATGCAAATATTATTTCTTGGGCAGCCTGGTGACACAGTGGTGAGCACAATCGCCTCACAGCAAGAAGGTCGCTGGTTCGAGCCCCAGCTGGGTCAGTTGGCATTTCTGTGTGGAGTTTGCATGTTCTCCCCGTGTTGGCGTGGGTTTCCTCCGGGTGCTCCGGTTTCCCCCTTAATTCCAAAGACATGCGCCATAGGTGAATTGGGTAAGCTAAATTGTCCGTAGTGTATGAGTGTGCGTGGGTGTTTCCCAGTGATGGGGCTGCAGCTGGAAGGGCATCCGCTGCGTAAAACATATGCTGGATAAGTTGGCGGTTCATTCTGCTGTGGCGACCCCAGATTAATAATGGGACTAAGCCAAAAAGACAATCAATGAATCAATTAATGAATGAATATTATTTCTTTTGAAAAGTCACTATCATTCATTCATTTTCCTTCCGCTTACTCCCTTTATTTATCAGGGGTTGCCACAGCGGAATGAACCACCAACTACTCTGGCAAATGTTTTACACAGCGGATGCTTTTCCAGCTGCAACCCACATCCATACACTCATTCACACACACACACTCATACACTACGGCCAATTTAGTTTATTTAATTCACTTAGACCACATGTCTTTGGACTGTGGAGGAAACAGAAACCCCAGCCGGGACTCAAACCAGCGACCTTCTTGCTGTGAGGCGACAGTGCTAACCACTGAGCCACCCCCCGAAAGTCACAATTTACAGTATAACTGGAGGTTAACTGCTTTATATACTGCCAACCCTATACGCAACTCCATATTTTTTCTGATTTTGACACTAATGTAATAATGTGCTCCTTTTGTGAAGCTGCTTTGGAATGATAATTATTATGAAAAGTGCTTTACAGGTATAATTGAATTCAGTTGAACATTTCTTTAAATAAAAATATATGACATGATGATTTTGTCAGGGCTGCACTAAAGGTCCTCACAACAAAGAGAAGCCGATTGAACCGGTGAAACCAGACGTGAAGGTTTCAGGAGAGAAAAAGGAGCTGGAGGATCTCAAACCCAAGTTTAATGAGTACATCATTCAAGCACCAAAACCAGTGGAGTTCATCCAGAGACCCAGGTAACCATCTTGATCCTTAAAGAGACAGTTCACTAAAACACCAAGACTGACCTAGCATTTACTCATCCGTCGCTTGCTCCAAATCTGTTCGAGTTTCTTTATTCTGTTGAACACAACAGAATAAGTCAAGGGCTACCGGTTTTCAACATTCTTCAAAATATCTTCTTCCCTCAGGCAGATGCTACAGATCTTTATGCACTAAAACATCTAGGCAGTTTTTCTTCCTTAGGCCATATACAATTTAAATAGTTAAATAGCACATCAGTTAATAATATAGTATTATTGTTGTGTCTATGGTTTCTGTAACCTAAGAGGTCGTTCACGCAATGCATTTTTCCTCTCCAAATCGATGCTTTTCGATTGTTATTCAATGTAAACGTGTTTGACGGATGTGTTTGACCGTTACGCTTGAGTTTTGCATCTTTAGAGGCACCACGCTAGTGAGCGTTGAAAGACCTTCAACTTTCACACACAGCGCAGCTCATCACTGTTAGGTCCAAAATCGGTGGACCAATCAGAAGAACTTGGAGGCGACCGACAACTGTTAACACCTGTGTTATTTACTGTTATATCATGGCGGAGGAGGCGCTCCTTGTGGCTTTGTCCAGATATCCTGAGCTAGGAGGGATGAGTAAATGGTGACAGTTTGAATTTTTGCGTGAACTATCCCTCAACTAAGGTTGGCAACTACAATTCGCACTGAATACAGTGCTGTAGAAATAAACATGTTGTTGTTTCAGTGCTGATGAGCCGCTGGTGGACCTGCAGAGGAAAGTGGCTCCGTCTCTGAATCAGGCCCTCGAGAAGCTCAGACTTGCAGAAGAAGCCAATCACATTGAAGAAAAAGGTAAGTGTACATCATAGTAGCTCCCCAAATAATGCTTGATTCCCCCCTGAAAGACATCAAAACAAGATGTGTGTGGGATCTGCTATTTAATAAAGGACAATATATGTTAATAATTGATCTGTATTTCAAATAATAATATTAATAATTAAAAAATAAATATGCATTTGACCACCCCTGTAGTGGTTCATACCATTTTAAATGAACACACACTATGCAGGCTATGTATGAAAATATAATCAGTACTCTGAAATCAGAAGATAAAGCCCACCGATAGACAATGTGCATGTCCGAAAGACACTTTTTATGTAAAATGGGTGTAGTAAAGTAAAATTAGACAATACTTAAGAGTGCAAAATACATTTTAGTTCTTTATTATGTTGAATTATTCATTCATTCATTCATTTTCATTTCGGCTTAGTCCCTTTATTAATCTGGGGTCACCACAGCGGAATGAACCGCCAACTCATCCAGCATATGTTCCACGCAGCGGATGCCCTTCCAGCCGCAACCCATCTCTGGGAAACATCCATACACACCCATTCACACTCATACACTACGGACAATTTAGCTTACCCAATTCACCTGTACTGCATGTCTTTGGACTTGTGGGGGAAACCGGAGCACCCGGAGGAAACCCACGCCAACACAGGGAGAACATGCAAACTCCACACAGAAACGCCAACTGGCGAGGCTATGTTGAATTATGTTGTCTGTTATATTGTTTCGTTATGAAAACTGGTAAAAATTGAAGTATTTGTTGACAGTTTCCCTGTAACTTGTTTTTTTTTATTCTCTGAATGTAATTCTGATTGATATGTATTGCAGATTTTTCCCCCTTTACTGTAAAAATGGGTTGAGTGTTTTTTTGAATGAGTGAAATGTCCATATCACCCATGCCAGACATGAATATACTTCTATATTATTTAGAGAAGAATCCACTTACACTTTTATATTTTATAAAATTTGATGAGAATTCTGCTGATAATCTGTACAAAAAAACCAAAAAAAACCCTGGAATTTAAATACTAGAGTGGCAGCATGGTGGCTAAGTGGTTATCACTGTGGCCTCACAGCAAGAAGGTCGCTGGTTCGAGCCTCGGCTGGGTCAGTTGGCGTTTCTGTGTGGAGTTTGCATGTTCTCCCTGTGTTGGTGTGGGTTTCCTCCGGGTGCTCCGGTTTCCCCCACAAGTCCAAAGACATGCGGTACAGGTGAATTGGGTAGACTAAATTGTCCGTAGTGTATGAGTGTGAACGGGTGTGTATGGATGTTTCCCAGAGATGGGTTGCAGCTGGAAGGGCATCCGCTGCGTAAAACATATGCTGGATAAGTTGGCGGTTCATTCCGCTGTGGCGACCCCAGATTAATAAAGGGACTAAGCCGAAATGAAAATGAATGAATGAATGAATGAATGAAAATTGGCAGTAGTGTATGTGTGAATGTGAGTGTGTATGGGTGTTTCCCAGTACTGGGTTGCGGCTGGAAGGGCATCCGCTGTGTAAAACATATGCTGGAATAGTTGACTGTTCATTCCGCTGTGACGAGCCCTGATAAATAAGGGACTAAGCCGAATGAAAATGAATGAGTGAAATACTAGAAATAGTACCATACGTCTTTAAGTAAATTGATGTTTTGCATTTGTTCTCCCTAACCGTAATGAAATTGAGCTGAAATGTATTCTCGTTTTACCTATGAATCTGTCATCTGAACTGTGTTTCTGTTTGGTTTGCAGAAGAGGAGGGAAGTGAAGTCAAAGTCGGGACTGCGTGTAAAAATGGAGGCTGTATGAAGGTCTGAAAGCATTTGTTCTGCATTTAATGTGCCCCGAAATGTCATTTTATCAACACTTTATAATGTCACGTTCTGTAGTTGTGAGTTTAAGAAATGCATTGTTTAATAATGAGCGATTATATGTATTGATGTTTGTTAATGTTAGTTATTAAAAATAAGCTTCATTGTTTGTTCATGGTTTCTGTGTGGAGTTTGCATGTTCTCCCTGTGTTGGCGTGGGTTTCCTCCGGGTGCTCCGGTTTCCCCCACAAGTCCAAAGACATGCGGTACAGGTGAATTGAGTAGACTAAATTGTCCGTAGTGTATGAGTGTGAATGGGTGTGTATGGATGTTTCCCAGAGATGGGTTGCAGCTGGAAGGGCATCCGCTGCGTAAAACATATGCTGGATAAGTTGGCAGTTCATTCCGCTGTGGCGACCCCAGATTAATAAAGGGACTAAGCCGAAATGAAAATGAATGAATGAATGAATGTTTGTTCATGTTTAACAGATGAATAGATACTGTAATAGATCAAATGAATAGATACTGCAACTTTCATCATTTTTATTTTGATCCAGTTAGTACATCTAGTTATTTTATTATTAAGCTAGTATTTGATATAGCTAGTATTTGTGCAGTGTTAAACTTGTATATGCAGCTATGGAAAAAAGCATTCAAATTCATTCATTCATTTTCATTTTGGCTTAGTCCCTTTATTAATCTGGGGTCGCCACAGCAGAATGAACCGCCAACTTATTTAGTATATGTTTTACGCAGGGGATGCCCTTCCAGGTGCAACCCATCACTGGGAAACATCCACACACACTCATTCACACACATACACTACAGACAATTTAGCTTACCCAATTCACCTGTACCGCATGTCTTTGGACTTGTGGGGGAAACCGGAGCACCCGGAGGAAACCCACGCCAACACGGGGAGAACATGCAAACTCCACACAGAAATGCCAACTGACCCAGCCGGGGCTAGAACCAGCGACCTTCTTGCTGTGAGGCGATTGTGCTACCCACTGCGCCACCGTGCTGCCCAGCACTCAAATTAGCATTAATAATTGTGCTCGAGTAAAACAGAAACGTTTTGATTTCAACAAAACTCTTTGTTGAAGTCTGGTAGTAAAATGTTTCTTGAAACAGAATAGACATTAAACATATAATAATTATAGACAGTGAAAACATTAACCATAAAATGTAACTTTCTTTTTATTTGAGCTCGATTTATATTTAAGTTTTGACATAATTAAGTCAATTTTAAAATGCAAAAAGCAACAACAATATAGATGTTGATTAAAATCATAAATAGGCAAATAACGAAAAAACAAGAACACAATAGTTACTAAAACGTATAAAAATGTGATGTAATAAAATTATTTGTAATAAACATTACAATAATAGCACTTGATTCAGGTTCGACATAATATAAAGCATGCAACATTTGATTTATTTATGTTTTAGCATAGGAGTTTTATTGTTTGAGTCATTTTAACAAACACAGCCTTATATTGTAAATTGTTATGCATTTTTCCTGAAATGTGCATGCTAATATGATGCCATTATGATTATCAGACGTACAATGGACCAAAGACAGACGAAGAGACGTGTTTATATCATCCTGGAGTGCCCATTTTTCATGAGGGGTGAGCAGAGCGCAGAAATCCCACTGAACATACATTACATTTTATCATCTTATTTTATGAGTGTGCATTTATATAATCCCATTCTGCTGACTTCTATAACATTCTATTATATATTATATAATATATAACACGCATATGTATGTATGTATGTACATATGTTCTATTTTTGTTTACATTTTTTTTGTTGTCTATATTTTTGTCCTTTTGATGCTGTAATATGTGATATGTGATTCCCATTATGGGATCTATAAACTCTAATCAGTAGCTGTGTCCGACATCACCCCCTATACGCTCATTCACTATTCCCTACATCCGTCCACTAATATAGTCCACTTAAAGGAGTGAGTGAAAGCGAGTGAGTGAATTCGAGCACTCGGGGGAGTCTCTCCACACCACCACCAGTGTGCAGCATCCGCTTAGATGATGTGACGGCAGCCACAGGACAACGGCGCCAGTCTGCTCACCACACACCAGCTATAGGTGGAGTGGAGAGACAGTGATAGAGCCAATTCAGTGGATGGGGATGATTGGGAGGCTGTGATCGGGAAGAGCTAATGGAGGGAATTTGGCCAGGACACCAAGGTTACACCCCTACTCTTTACAAAAAGTGCCCTGGGATTTTTAATGACCACAGAGAGTCAGGACCTCGGTTTAACGTCTCATCCGAAAGATGGCGATCACTGACTGTACAGTGTCCCCTTTACTATACTGGGGTATTAGGACCGCAAGTTGAGCACCGGCTGCTGGCCTCACTAACACCACTTCCAACAGCAACCTAGTTTTCCCATGTGGTCTCCCACCCAGGTACTTATTAGGCTCAGCCCTGCTTAGCTTCAGTGAGTAACCAGTCTTGGGCTGTAGAGTGATATGGCTGTGGCTCATGTATACAAACGTTACTTTAGTTAAATAATTACACTGATATTCTCCTATATCTTGTGGTCAGATACAGAAATTCATTCAGCGAGCAAACTCTCACAGTGCATTTTGGGTATTTTATAGCTGTTGAGTGTGCATGGGTTGTACACTCATTATTGGAGTGCATTGAACTTCAGAATGGCTACTATGGTTTCGGACACCACTAGAAATTGCTGCTCCCTCAAATAGTGCACTTATGGATTTATGGGCAATTATGGATACAGCCTATGTGTTATATCTGTGTTTCAGGATGAAGTACTGGAGCTGCTGTAAGAGGAAGACGTCTGATTTTAACACTTTTCTGTCTCAGGAGGGCTGTAATAAAGGCTCACACCAGTGGAGGAAAGACACGGTGAGCTGCAGATTCACACATTTACTCCATCTTTAAGATCAGTAAGATTTAAAAGAAATTATTTTAAAAGAGGCTATTATGTTCACTGGGGCGACGCGGTGGCTCAGTGGTTAGCACTGTCGCCTCACAGCAAGAAGGTCGCTGGTTTGAGTCCCGGCTGGACCAGTTGGCGTTTCTGTGTGGAGTTTGCATGTTCTCCCCCTGTTGGCGTGGGTTTCCTCCGGGTGCTCCAGTTCAAACACATGCGCTATAGGTGAATTGGAGAAACAAAATTGGCAGTAGTGTATGAGTGTGTGTGAACGTGAGTGTGTTTCCCAGTACTGAGTTGCAGCTGGAAGGGCATCTGCTGTGTAAAACATATGCTGGATAAGTTGGCGGTTCATTCCACTGTGGTAACCCCTGATAAATAAGGGACTAAGCTGAAGGAAAATGAATGAATGAATTATGTTTACCAAGCATAATTTATTTAATAATAAATACAGTAAAAAAAACTGTAAAGATATGAAATATTTAGTAAAGAATAACTGATGATGGAGGATTGTTAAATTAGTAGAAAATAATGCAGACTGCTTCACCACTTTGGGTGTGAAATATTTTATTCGTTTATTCATTTTATTATAAATACAGCTTTTACTAAATTTATAAAGCAAATAAATGCAGGCATGTACATTTTATTAATTAAAATAAGGGTTTGGTCAACAAACATCTTTAGGAAAAGAAGAAGAATACTTTTCTATTCAAATCAGTTATTGCAAAAAATATTTATAATAATAATAATAATAATACAAGATACGAAGTTTCAGCTAAATGTGTATATGTATGTGTTTCTCTTTACTTTTCTGTTTATTTAATATTTTCCCTAACATATAGTTTGGTTTTAGCTTTGGTACTGACTAATCTAATGTATATGCACAAATATATTATTGTAAAGGATCCTGTATATATTCTGAGTTTAAAAGAGAGATCTGTGAGGGGTTTCTCATTTATACTGTACATAATGCCTCTTTCTCTCCAGGGTAATAAAGTGGCTCCGTGTAGGTTTGATTGGCATCAGACGGGAAGTCAGGTGACCATGTCCATTTATGCAAAAAACTCCAATCCGCAGCTCTGTTCTGTGGAGGCCAACAGCGTCTCGGTCAGTGTGTTCATATAATTAAACAGATTATTTCTCTCTAACAGTGCCGTCTGATAAATGATGTTTAATTACTTTATTTTATTTAATGGCAGCTGAAAGTCCATCTGATCTTTGAGGGAGAAAAGGAGTTTGAGCTGAGCCTGAGTCTGTGGGGAGTGAGTATCATTAACCTCATTTATCTGCCATTAAACCAATTATTTGCTCTTCATAGGGTAATTGAGAATCATATTGTAGTTTTATTTCAGTTACTGGCCGTTTAACCAATTACTGGCCATTTGACGGCACTGTTAACAACCTAAGTAATATTGGTTTAGTTTTGCCAACTTCCAGCAAACCAAGTTTAAGGGATAGTTAGATAGTTAATGATTGAAAACAAATAAAAATGACAACAAAAATAAAAAATATTGCAAAATCTGATCAAAATAGCATAAACTAAAATTAAACAATAAGTAAAAAAATTTATGTATGTAAAATGTAAAAAGTCCCTACCAAAGAATTAATTTATTTATTTATTAATCTATTGCACTTTATTACTTTATAAACTGTAATACATTCGTTTGTTGTGCTTGATTTGTCTATATAATCATAGTATTAAAAGTGAAAAATAGTCATTTTCATTAAATTATGGTATTATTATTATTATTATTATTATTATTTATTATTATTATTTATTTAAATTAAATTCTGGTATTATTATTATTATTATTATTATTATTATTATTATTATTATTATTATTATTTATTTATTTAAATTAAATGATGGTATTATTATATTTTTTGATCAGTTGAAGTGTATAGTGAAACATTTACACATTATTGCTTTTAAACTGTAATACATTCATTTATTGTACTTGATTTGTCTGTATAATTTTCAATGGTATTAAAATTGAAATTTGTATTATATTTTATCCATTAGAGGATTGATTTGTCTATATATTGGTAGTATTAAAAGGGAAAATTGTTCATATATTATATTATATTATACTATATTATATTATATTATATTATATTACATTATATTACCTGACAAAAGTCTTGTCGTCGATGCCAGTTGTAAGAGCAACAAATAATAACTTGACTTCTAGTTGATCATTTGGAAAAGTGGCAGAAGGTGGATTTTTCCGATGAATCATCTGTTGAACTGCATCCCAATCATCACAAATACTGCAGAAGACCTACTGGAACCCACATGGACCCAAGATTCTCACAGGAATCAGTCAAGTTTGGTGAAGGAAAAATCATGGTTTGGGGTTACATTCAGTATGGGGGCGTACGAGAGATCAGCAGAGTGGATGGCAACATCAACAGCCTGAGGTATCAAGACATTTGTGCTGCCCATTACATTACAAACCACAGGAGAGGGCAAATTCTTCAGCAGGAAAAAGCTCCTTCTCATACTTCTGCCTCCACATCAAAGTTCCTGAAAGCAAAGAAGGTCAAGGTGCTCCAGGATTGGCCAGCCCAGTCCACAGACATTAACTTTATTGAGCATGTCTAGGGTAAGTTGAAGGAGGAGGCATTGAAGATGAATCCAAAGAATCTTGATGAACTCTGGGCGTCCTGCACGAACGCTTTCTTTGCCATTCCAGATGACTTTATTAATAAGTGATTTGAGTCATGCAGAGATGTATGGATGCAGTCGTCCAAGCTCATGGAGTCAGACACAATATTCATTCTTCTTCCACTGCACCATGACTTTATATTCTATACTCTACATTATTTCTGTTCAGTGACAAGACTTTTGTCTAAGCAAAGTCAGACCTTACTGTCCTAATTAAATCATTAAAAATCAAGACATGATCATATTTTATTGTGGTAAAATAAGTGTAATCTAGAGGCCTTTGCCTTTCATATAAGCCACTTCTGACACCAAATGATCAACTAGAAGTCTAGTTATTACTTGTTTTTCCTAAAACTTGGATTGGCTACAAGACTTTTGTCAGGTAGTGTATATTATATTATATTATATTATATTATATTATATTATATTATATTA
>CAIGQW010056839.1:9801249-9820965 GCA_903798125.1 Danio choprae | reverse complement strand
GTGTGTGTGTGTGTGTGTGTGTGTGTGTGTGTGTGTGTGTGTGCAAGCTGATTATGCAAAGTGTAAAGTTTAAGTCACACTTGGTTACAATCAGGATCACAGGTTGTGGGTTAAAGAGCAGTGATGGATTGGGTTTAATGTTCAGGTTGGTAGTAATGTTCAACCGCTTTCTTAAAAATAAAACCCCTAGACATATAGATAATGTAGCTTTATTGAAATAAACCTGATGTTTGGTGAATGCAAGTGATCCTGAAGTGGAGAAATATTCAAATTGAGATTATTTGCTTAAGGGGGCTAATAATATTGACCTTAAAATGTAAAAAAAATAAATAAAAACTGCTTTTATTCCAGCCGAAATAAAACAAATCAGACTTTCTCCAGAAGAAAAAATATTATAGGAAATACTGTGAAAAATTCCTGAATCTGTTAAACATCATTCGGGAAATATTTGATTTTCAACTTTACATATTGTAATTTAAACCTACAGATGCAAATTAAATGCAATAAAATAAATGCTAAATGTATATATCTTTTGGTAGCCTGAAAGAATAGAATATATAGCCTAACACAGTGTCCTCACAACACGCGACGCGGCACTGCGGCATGTAATAAAAGCTATATTTTCCATTATAAATTAGTATTTGTCCTAACCATCTGCGACATCGATACGTGAAATTTCTATTTTAGAAATGCTTTCCATTTCTATGATGTTGCAGCAGAACAACAGCATAAACCACTACGACAAAGATCACCTCAGGTACTGATTATGGGCTTTATTCAGTGTTAAATGCTCCCAATGTAAGTTTAAATACCAATACTACTGAAAGCAGCAGCCGATAGTTCACCTCAGATCTTAAAAAATAAAATGACTAGCAGATGGTTTGACGACTCCAACAACATCAGTCACTCAGTAGCCCATTAATAACGTTAAAGAGGTTTAATAGGTATTAATTTCGATTAAAATCCGTATTATTTTGTTTGGGAGTGCAGTGGCTGGTATTTAAATGTTTCTGTCACGTTGCGTTTGGTGCAGACAGACAAATTGCTGGAATCATCGTGTGTTGTTGGGACACAGTGTAAAACTGACCATGAACATGACCATGAAGCATGAACAAACTAGAGGTTTTACTGTATATATAGGTGTATATTAAGTCATACTTCTGACTAAAACCGTCCGCGAATCCCGGTCCAATTCTGTACGAGACATTAAGCGCACCTTTCCAGCTGTCTGGAGGAGCAGGTCCCCCCATATTCCTGGAGGAAGAGACTTACAGATGAAGTATCAATGAAACAAGCATGTCATCAGCTTAAAAAATGAAAGAAAATAAATAAAAACACCTTTCCTCATTCAATATGAATATCAAACAAATTATGAATTGATCATTTGTTTTATTACTATTATTGAAAATAAAACATTTCAATAAAATTAGGACAAAAAAGAAGAAAATTGAGGAGAAGAAATTGTTCCCTCATCCATAGTAAATTATTCATTCATTCATTTTCTTTTCGGCTTAGTCCCTTTATTAATCTGGGGTTGCCACGGCGGAATGAACCGCCAACTTATCCAGCATATGTTTTACGCAGCGGATGCCCTTCCAGCTGCAACCCATCGCTGGGAAACATCCATACACACTCATTCACACTCATACACTACGGACAATTTAGCTTACCCAATTCACCTGTACCGCATGTCTTTGGACTGTGGGGGAAACCGGAGCACCCGGAGGAAACCCACGTGAACAAGGGGAGAACATGCAAACTCCACACAGAAATGCCAACTGACCCAGTCGAGGCTCGAACCAGAGACCTTCTTGCTGTTAGGCGATTGTGCTACCCACTGCGCCACCGTGCGGCCCCCATAGTCAATTAGTGACTATTAAATATTTGTAATTATTATACGACAATTAAAAAAACGTATCGCCCATTTAAAGAATGGCTGAAATGACAAGCTAATAATAATTATTATTTTTATTAAGAAATGACTGAAGACTTTTACAAATAATGTATTGATTTTATTATTAGATTTTAATAAAGCAATAAAACAAGCATGTAATAGGCTTTGGACTTTACCTCATTTAATATGATATGAAATAATACAAATTATTATTATTATTATTATTATTATTATTATTAAGTTAATTAGCTCCGGTTTCCCCCACAAGTCCAAAAGACATGCAGTATAGGTGAATTGGTTAAGCTAAATTGTCCGTAGTGTATGAGTGTGAATGGGTGTATATGGGTGTTTCCCAGTGATTGGTTGCAGCTGGAAGGGCATCCGCTGCGTAAAACATATGCTGGATAAGTTGGCGGTTCATTCCGCTGTGTCGACCCCAGATTAATAAAGGGACTAAGCCGAAAAGAAAATGAATGAATGAATGAAGTTAATTATTATTATTATTATTATTATTAATAGTTTTTAAATGAATGAAACAAGCATATGATCAGCTTAGGATTTTAAAAAGGCTGACACTTCCCCCTTATTTAATATGACTAATAAATATGACATTAAATATTAATGATAATTATTAAATCAATTTTGTTGTTGTCATTAGTATTATTCTACATATTTGATTATAATAAAAATATGCAATCAGTCTAGGACAAAGAAAGTATTCAATAGGACGATAAAACTATGAATTATTGTTATGATTAAAGTATTAAATGTAGAAATATTTATATTTTATTTATTGATAGAAAGATAAAGGGAGTGTGTTTTTTTTAGAGAGAGAGAAGATTGTAAATACAGTTGGTTTGTCAAGCCCACTCACCTGTGTGAGGCACACTTCATAAATGCAGTGTTTATTTTTTTAAATAATAGTAATACTAATACTTATGTCTTCATTCTCTAATGGAGTGTGTCTTACTCACTGCAGCAGATGAACTGCATCATGAAATCCGATGGGATGCACAGGTATTTTGGGAAGCCCCACTGCATCCTCCAGACTGGACCTGTATGTGTATTCTGGACATTGAGGAGACACGCTGGTCAACACTGATCATTGATGGAGAGTCTCTCTCTCTGCGGGTCACACACACACCTTTAGCAGGGTATCCCGGTGTGAGAGGGTCTCCGGCTCCATTCAGATTCAGCACGTTTCCCCTCTGAGCACCTCCGCCGGGCAGATTCCAGCCTTTGGGGTACGGCTCCACACTCTCCGCCCAGTAATCCGCAGGGTCCGAGAACAGCACGATCCCTTTAGCGCCCGCTAGCATCGCATTCTTCACCTGAAAGGGACAGTTCACCCAAAAATGTTACCAAGCTTTTCTATAGACATTAATGTAACTGAATTTAAACTGTATGATCCAGGTAAAATACAAGTATTTGACATCTTAAAGGGGGCCTATTATGCAAAGAATCACCAGCTTCTAATGGTAAAAAATTATTAATTGTATTTTTTTTTTATAATCACACTTGAAAAACTCTTTGATTGACAAGAAACACTTTGATTGACATTCTCCCTTTGTACGTGTCATCAGAGGGGGAAAGCCCCGCCCACTAGTGACCATCTCTCCCTCATTAGCATAGCCAGCCCTGAGTGAGCAGCTGACCATCATTAAAGTTTTTGAATCTGCTGCTATGCTAAAGCGCAGACATTTGTAGCTCCGCCCTCTATTGAAAACAGCACAATCTCATTTGAATTTAAAGCGACAGTCACCAAAACGACACAATTTCGATCATAGCCTAAAAGGGGCAGTTTCAGAGAGTTAGAAAACATTATCCATGTGGTATTTTGAGCTCAAACTTCACATACTAGGGAAACTCTAGGGACATCAGAGACTTATTTTACATCTTGAAAAATACATTGTGGTGAGGGGGCGGGGCCGAGAGCCGTGGGAACGGAATGAGACCGTGGCGTAAGTGAATACACCTGCAGCGCACACCGGCCTCGAATCCCACGGAAGGAGCTCTTGACTATAAGAGGAGGAATGATGGCAGAAGAAGGGGAGAGAGGTCCAGGCCTGGACAGTTATGTTTTATTTCAGTTTCACCAGCGCGTGATATTTTTCTCTATGAAGAACCACGAGTGCCTGGATGACTTCCGCACATGGACTAGTAGACGGAGAAACCATTCTGGCAGCGAAGGTTCTTCTTCTTTCCGGGTTTCGGCACCACTGTAATATCGTTCGTTGTTGTGGGAAGAAGAAGAAAGGGTCGGCGATACAGGTAAGTTATTTTTATTAATTTTTCTTTCACCCCCGTGTAGCTGGGTGTGAGTGTGTGTGTGTGTGTGTGTGTGTGTGTGTGCGTGTGCGTGTGCTCTCTCCTCTCCCTCTGCCATCGTTCCTCCTCTTATAGTCCAGAGCCCCTTTCTGTGGGAATCGAGGCCGGTGTGCGCTGCAGGTGTATTCACTTATGCCACGGCCTCATTCCGTTCCCACGGCTCTCGGCCCCGCCCCCTCACCACATACATGTTATAAAAATACATAATAGTATGGATGTCAATAACTTTGTTTTCATCCGTGCCAGGACGTACTAATTATAAAGCTGCTTTATTCGTACATGTTTTATGCGATATTCCAGTTAACTCTAATTCGCATCTTTGGATGGAAACATACTGACTGCTTTTTTCCATCATTCTTCAGGATATCTTGTTTTGTGTTCGACAGAAGAAAGAAACTCATAAATGTGTGAGGGAATGGTGAGGAAATGTACATTTTTGGGTGAACTATTTCGGTGAACCACCACCACCACTACTAAACATTACCTTGTTGCCCCGGAAGATTTTGCCGTATCTGGCGATGAGGATTTTTCCTGTACAGTTTATTCCCAGCTCGCGCTCCAGCTTAAAGAAATCCTCTGTCCGTCCGTAATTCACATACACCAGCTCATCCTACAGTTCACAAACAAACATTTTGTGTATGCAAATCCAGTTTACATAATGTTACAATACCTTAATATTTTAAATGTTATCATCTAGACTGCATTCATTCGTTTTCCTTCGGCTTAGTCCCTTATTCAAATGGGGTCGTCACAGTGGAATGAACCGCCAACTATTCCAGCATATGTTTTACGCAGCAGATGCCCTTCCAGCCGCAACCCACTACTGGGAAACACCCATACACACTCATTCTAACACTCACACACACACACATACACACACTAACCTAGTGTTTGATTATTTGATCATAAAAAGAACCTGTAATATTGTGAAAAAGAAGTTCAAATAATATTATAATTCAATATATTGTCACATTTAATCTATTCCTATAATGCAGAGCTTCATTTTCAGCATCATTACTCCAGTCTTCAGATCCTTAAAAAAAAAAACTAAACAAGCCTACCTGAAATAGGAAACAAAATGATAAATACAGAGCTCAGCATGTATGAGTACACCCCATTTTGGTAATGAATATTTTTATCCATTTGTCAGTGAATATGGGTAATATAATTTGGTGCATGTGAACAAGACAGATTTATTAAACATAAATCTACACGGTGACACGGTGGCTTAGTGGTTAGCACTGTGGCCTCACAGCAAGAAGGTCGCTGGTTCGAGTCCCGGCTGGGTCAGTTGGCATTTCTGTGTGGAGTTTGCATGTTCTCCCCGTGTTGGCGTGGCTTTCCTCAGGTGCTCCGGTTTCCCCCACAGTCCAAACACATGCGCTATAGGTGAATTGAATAAACAAAAGTGTGTGTGTGTGTGTGTGTGTGTGTGTGAATAAGTGTATGGGTGTTTCCCAGTACTGGGTTGCGTCTGGAAGGGCATCCGCTGTGTAAAGCATATGCTGGATAAGTTGGCGGTTCATTCTGCTGTGGCGACTCCTGATGAACAAAGGGACTAAGCCGAAGGAAAATGAATGAATATATATATTTATTGAAATATTATTTTATTCACCAAACATCTTTAGAAATAGAAAGATAATACATTTAAATTCATGCCAAATATAGAATTGTTTTACAAACTACTAAATTTCCACACCATTTTATATATATTTTTTCTCTTGATTCTTATGTAATATTTTTCCCAAACATATTGATTTAGGCTACTGTGATGGAAATCTTTAATGAACAACATGTTTTTGTAAAACGCAGACGGAAGCAGTTTGGTACTGGCCAACAGTGTTGCCAGATTGGGCGGTTTTGTATTTGATTGTGCAGGTACAAATATGGCACAGGCGGGTTGACAAAACTTGAGCGGTTTTGAAACGTAAATTATATATCCAACTTATTTAACAAAACATAACTGTGTGCTCCTATTCATTCAGTTAGTAGTGACCAGTGCATAGTGCAAACCGTGTGGCGGAGAGGAGGTGAAGGAAAGAGGAGGTGAAGGAAAGCTGTATCAAAATCTGACTCCCCGGACAAATCGGTCTCCTTTTCGCGTGCACGCGCATCACGCAGCGCCTGCAGTTAAACTCACAGGGGTTTATCATAACACTTTTATTGATCATTTTTTCCAAAATTAACAGCAGGAACAAACATAGAAGCGTTGTCTGACCTAATTATGCTCAAAAGAATTTAAAATGCCAAATGGGATGAATTTATACCCCATTTCGAAAGTAAAACATACTCTACACAACAAGAGCAGTGTGTGGGTGAGAGGGACGCAGTGTTTCGATGTGATCCGGTTATGTTGTGGTTCTGTGACTGCTGGTGTTGGTTGCTGTATGGTTTAAAAAATATATAACAGTTAAAGTAACTAAGTTAATTTTAATTTAAATAAATTAAAATTAAATAAAATATTAATCTAATATTTTGGCCGTTTTTTTTTTGTGCGTTTGGGCGGGTTTTGGACAACTTTTGGGCTTGAAAAAGTCAGCTATATCTGGCAACACTGCTGGCCAAGGCCTGATACATTGTAGCACTGCTAGTCAGGAGTTAGAAGACCACAACAAGATCTTTTCCTTCCCACCAGAAATGTATCTTTCCTGGAGTTTGGCACACATGTGAGTGTACGTGCACTGAGGGGTATAAAAATGTCTCTTACACATTCACTCTGTGTGTGTGTGTGTGTGTGTGTGTGTGTGTGTGTAACAGGTGTCATCCTGCAGGATTATTTTAATAAACTACTTTTTTTGTTTTGCTCAAACCCTGGTCTGACTGAAGTCATTTAGCAGATTTCCACGACTATTTGGCACCACCAGATGGGACCTCACGATTGAGTGGACAGGAGATCGGAGTTGGTGTCAGTATCCAACACCTCGAGCTTAATGTTTCTCTCGCCCAAAGCTGATTAGATGCTGCAGAACTCTGAGATCTCGTTCTACTCAACACTGAGGTTGACGAAACCAAATTACAGGCAAGTGAATTTTCGCACGTTATGAGGAAAGATTATTCTTGGGGCTTGGGAATAATCCAGGAAGGTCTGGGACCTCCTGTAATGATAAGCGATTGTGCGACGAATTCTGATGTGACTTATCTTTTGGCAGAATATTTCTGAGAGAAAAGCTGCCTTCAGACTGACGAGTCTGTCGTAATGGCCCTCCGGAGGGAAAAGCAGGTCACATAATGTGCAAAATTATGTTGATAATTGAGATAAAGAATACAGACAATGGGTTCGAGTATGAGCAAAACTGAGCAAAAAGAGCGTTCATTGAGAAGATATTTGACTTATCCTAATGTTAAATTTATAGAGACAAATTATGATGATGACTCATTGGTTCAATTTGCTTATTGGGTTAAAAAAATGTGGTTTCCCAGAAAGAGGGAGTTTCAGGGAGAGACAGCTAAAAGATAGGCTATTGGACAAAGAAAGTAGGGGTAAAAAATGTGGGAAAACGAAGCACAGCGTAGAATAACACAAAACAAAGCAAGATGCACAATGTCCTGAGTCTCTTATAGATCCTGACCTGGATGGCTGCCCTTTCGAGACCCTCAACACCTCACCCACCACAGAAAAACATTGGGTGACAAGCTGAAGACTCGACCCACAGCCCAACCATGAGCCCAACATCATTTACCACGCCTAGCACAGCTGCCTCGACCAGCAGATACCCTGAGCTGTCTGAACTGGAATTGGACATTACTAAGCTGACATTCAACTGGCTGGATGACACAGTAGTGTTGGAAGACCCTATCTGGACACACACTGACAATGCAAACTACAGAGACTTTGTTCAACATCTCAGAGGTGCCCTTAGGTGCCACACCCATTTATGATGGAAGGATCAGGTCCACACATCTCTCTGTCAAAGGGCATTACCGATACATGGCAATCACTGGGACCATGGATGAAGTCCTTGTGTTCGACTGGTGATTGGATTCTAACTACAGACAGCGGTGTTATGTACAGTGAATCAAGAGTGGCATATTGCATGTCGTTAAATTGGATGGCTTTGACAAAGAGAGGGGTTGAGCTGATTTCAGCAAATGAACCAATGACCTCATTTTTTAATTAAATGTACCCAAAGGTGTCATTACTAACATTACACCACAAACTGACATTACACAGCTGAGAGATGTACCTTCACATCTGTGGGCCACTGGCAAGTATGATGTTAGATTGTTCAAATTAGGGCTCCAAACATGCCCAATCCTACACCATTATGTCTCAAATTTACACCAGACCTCCAGTGATTCTCAGTTGTGGATCATTCAAATGATTTTTTCCAGTGTGACTGTTCAAAAAGACAAACAGTTTTGGTTTGCATTTACATTTAATGAGAAATCCTACACCTTTACATGATTTTGCCCAAAGTATTGAGAGTCACCAACAATACTAAGCTGCTGCGACAAAGTTTAGAAAGCCTTGAGCTGACAGAAAGAACTATTCTGCTACAATATGGAGATTGTCTCATACGGGCCCCAACAAAAGAGCAGTGTGAGACTGATGAAATTAAATTTGGCCAGTGAAAGACACAAACTGAGTCTTTCAAAATTACAATTCATGCAATAAGTTACATTTTAGGACGTTCGATATGGCAACGAGGGAAGACATTGGAAGAGAACAGAGGTGAGACCATTCAAACTCTACCAAAAACTAAAACAATTAATGTTAATCCTGGGAATGTGTTTTTATTGCAGAGTTTTTATTCCAAATGTAATTGTGGATAAAAGCCTTTGAAACGTATGAAGTGCTTGTAATTATATTTCAGTACATCACAATAACAACTGAAACAAAGATCTAAAAGCAGTTTAGCAGTAAACTATGTGAAAACTAATATCTGTGTCATTCTCAACACTTTTGGCCACGACTGTGTGTATAAAATGCTTCACATTATTGTGGAAACTGTGATACTTTTTATTTGTCCATTGATTTCTATTAGGGCCTCACGGTGGCGCAGTGGATAGCACGTTCACCTCACAGCAAGAAGGTCGCTGGTTCGAGCCTCGGCTGGGTCAGTTGGCGTTTCTGTGTGGAGTTTGCATGTTCTCCCCGTGTTGGCGTGGGTTTCCTCCGGGTGCTCCGGTTTCCCCCACAAGTCCAAAGACATGCGCTATAGGGGAATTGGGTAAGCTAAATTGTCCGTAGTGTATGAGTGTGAATGAGTGTGTATGGATGTTTCCCAGAGATGGGTTGCAGCTGGAAGGGCATCCGCTGCGTAAAACATATGCTGGATAAGTTGGCGGTTCATTCCCCTGTGGCGACCCCAGATTAATAAAGGGACTAAGCCGAAATGAAAATGAATGAATGAATGAATGAATGATTTCTATTAAAAAGTTATTATGAATAAGATACATATGAATCAATTACTAACTTATTCACTCCGAAAATAAAGTGGCTATTTTATTTCTATGCTGAATTGTAAAGCATGTGTCAGTGTTAGTTTATATGTGCTTCTTCACCTCTGGTTGTCCTTTAGCAGAGAAAGCGCTGTACGGGGGGACGATATCAGCCACGTCCTCATAACCTTCTGGAACCGGCTCAGCTAGAGAGGTTTTAAAGATCTGAAAGAGAAAAAACAGACCCATATACTTCTATTATGGACTATATTCACTAGAAGACATCAATGGACACACATTAATGGACTTTAACCTGTCACCATGGCAACCAAGCTGGAGTCGCTACTCACAGCCTTAATAGTGATGAGATTAAAAACACACAGACACACCACAAATCATCCTGAGGTCATGAAAGAAAGGACAGGTTCACTATTATTAGTCATTTTCCTTCAGCTTAGTGCCTTATTTATCAGGGGTCACCACAGCAGAATGAACCGCCAACTATTGCAGCATAGGTTTTACACAGCGGATGCCCTTCCAGCCGCAACCCAGTACTGGGAAACACCCATACACTCGCATTCACACACACACACTACGGTCAATTTTATTTACCCAATTCACCTATAGCGCATGTGTTTGGGTTGTGGGGGAAACCGGAGCACCCGGAGGAAACCCACACCAACACGGGCAGAACATGCAAAGCCCACACAGAAAAGCCAACTGGCCTGCCAGGACTCGAACCAGTGACCTTCTTGCTGTAAGGCGACAGTTCTAACCCCTGAGGTTCACTATTAAACCTTATTTATTTTTTGAGGCCTGTTGCACAAAGCTGGTTTGGGGTTTTACTCTGGTAATCAGCTATGAGTAAAGTGACAATATTTATACCTGATGCAATGAAGCCACTCTCAGTCCATGCGTGTCTTTTTATTTACACGTATAGCATTTTGAGGCTAAATGTAAAATGACAGGACACGCGTGTCTGTTCTGAAGATGTGCATGTGGTCTTCTATGCCACTCTGAGCATGGAAATTAAAGCATGACTGATCATGATTTGGCAATGGCCGTTGCAATATAAGGAAGGGTGTTTTATTTGATTGCCAAATGAAACGTAGACTAAGATAAGCATTTGCATTTATGTTTTACACAACACTTACTGAATGATCCTGAAAGTAGTATAAACATCCTTCTATCACTAATCTTTCCAGCTTTTCTAAAAATATGCCATGTTTGTTTGTAATTGGACTTAGGCTGCATGATATAGCTCAAATTTATTGTTATCGCAATAATAGTATATGCAATATACATAATCGCAGACATGCGTGATAATAAATGACGTTTAATTTATGCATTGGTTAATTATCTAAATTTGACCAATCAGATGGGGCCGTGCTATCTTTAGCCCCTGCCCCCCAGTAGTTGCAGTTCTGCTATTGGGGAGAACAGAGCTGAAAATAAACACTAATGGGTGGAGTCGAGACGAGAAAGGACAATGACAACAGCCAATCAGAGTCAGAATATCTGCGGAGGTTTTCACTCATTCAGATTGTTTCACAGACTCATTGTTTGCACCTCAACACAGTTTTTTTAAGTCTGAATTAGATCTGAATAATATATTTTACCTGTTTATTATAATACATACATAAACAATTGAGCTAATGAAAATAGCATTTTTCTGGGTAAACGTAATATCATAAGAAATATCATCATCGCAATGCTCAACGACAATATCGCATATTATATTTTCCCAGTGCGATGCAGTCCTACATTGGACTCCGGTTGTCAGGATGTACCTCATTGCCCAGCTGGTCCACTATGGAGATGTAATTGGGATTAGTTGTATTTGGATATGAAAGCAGCACGTCGTATGGAACCAGCTCTACTGAGTCCAGCCCGAACTCCATCCATTCACTGCGAATCTGCTCCGCCAGATTCAGATTCTGCTGCGTTCCCGCCAGATGTGGAAGTCTTGTGAACTTCCTGTTTAAATGATAAACATAAACATAGACCTTGAAGGGGACCCCTTTTTCAAGATGTAAAATAAGTCTCTGATAACCCTAGAGTGTGTATGTGAACCACATAAATAATGTTTTATTACTCTGAAACGGCCCCTTTTAGGCTTTGATCCTAATTGTGACATTTTAGTCGCTTTAAATTCAAATGAGATTTCAAAAGAGGGCGGAGTTACAAACACCTGTGTGTCAGCATAGTGGCAGATTCAAAACAAGACTAACTCTCTATACCAATAGGGAGAGATGGTCACTAGTGGGCGGGGCTTTCCCCCTCTGATGACACGTACAAAGGGAGAATGTCAATCAAAGCGTTTCTGCAGACTGTTTTTATCAAGTGTGATTATAAAAAATGAGAATAATACATGTTTACCATTAGAAGCTGGTTATATTCACTGACTGTTGCCACACAACTGTGCTTAAACCCCTTATAAATGTATTTTGTTTGTTTGTTTTGCATAATAGGCCCCCTTTAAATCATTTCTGCTTGAAAAAACAACTAGGTTAGAAGGCTGTGTGTTTTGGAGTAGATCTCCACTAAATAATCAGTAACTCCGTAAAGTCAAGAGTAGTTTAGATTAGTGAGGGCACCTGAGATGGTGTTTAATGTTGTCTGCGTGCATCTCATCCAGAAAGTCGCGCAGGAAGCTTTTTGATGTGCGTTCATGATTGACAGAAGAAGGCCGAGCAAACCAACCTGAGAAACAGACACATGTTACACCAAACCATGCCTGAGAAATATGAGCGATTAATCTGTTTAATACGCACAGATTCTGACCGCTATATTGAATAAATGATCAAATATCACAAATGCAAAAGCTAAAAGTCAACATAAGCTGAGCAATCAACACATTTAGGCTTTCTACATCTTTAGATTAATGCATTTTTATGATTTTTATCATTGAAATTTGGTATTTAGAGAATCATTTCATAGCAATTTAACCCATGACTTGTTAATAGCCTGCTTGCTAGTATTTTGGGGATTCAAAATTACTTTGAAAATGCTATAAGAATATAAAAATATGCATTTTTAAGAGTTATTTTTATACAGATTTACTAGCTCAACTGAATATTTTAGAGAAAAACAAACACAAACAAGACAAAAGCATAAAAACGGCATTGATAAAATATCTTCCATAACATTTAAAGACTACAAAGTGTTAAACAGTGATCTGGTAGCTATATAATATCTATAAGATACTGTGAGACTCTTGAATATATATATATATATATATATATATATATATATATACTTTTCCAAGGCTGTGTTTGCATGTGAACAATTACATCCAAAATAAATGTATACTGAACACCTGGATATAGGTAAAGCACTGTTTGAAGGGAATGGGGTCTCAGGTTTTGCCACACCTGTCCTGAAAGTATTCATGAATGTGAAATACATGAGATCTGGACAGCTGAGACTTGCAAGTACCAAACAATTAGATTTTAACCAAGAGTCACTGCTCAGTATTTGACAACAATGTTTGGCTTTTTGTTTGTTTAAATTGCGGTCTTAAACTTAAAACAACTTAAATCCACTTTAGTCGCGATAAGTATTGCGTTATTAAAAATAAATACAACTTATACAGGTAGAGAGACTCACCAATAATAAAGCCAATCAAGAAGAAAGTACTTGCTAGTATTTTAGGGATTCAAAATTACTCTGAAAAATGCTATAAGAATATAAAAATATGCATTTTTAATCATTGTTTTTACCATTTCAATGGATTATTTTAGAGAAGAACCAACGTAAACAAGACAACAGCATAAAAGCTGCATTGATAATATATCTTCCATAACATTTAACGTTTCTAAAGTATATAATACTGATCTGGTAGCTGTATAATATATAAAATATATACTGTGAGACTCGTAAAAATATTTTTTTCCAAGGCTTTGTTTGCATGTGAACAGTTATACCCAAAATAAAAGTATACTGAACACCTGGATATAGGTAAAGCACTATTTGAAGTGAATGGGGTCTCAGGTTTTGCCACACCTGTCCTGAAAGTATTCAAGAATGTGAAATACAGCAGGTGAGACTTGCAGGTACCAAACTGTTTGATTTTAACCATAAAACACCGAGTCACTGCTAATTCTCAGTATTTGACAACAGTGTTTGTTTGTTTTTTGTTTAAATTTGTTTAAAACAACTTAAATCTACTTTAATCGCGATATGTATTGCGTTATTAAAAATAAATAAAACTTATACAGGTAGAGAGACTCACCAATAATAAAGCCAATCAAGAAGAAAGCTGTAATGGCCGTTACCCGGCAGGTCCAGCGGATTATTTTATCCTCAGAACCCATTTGACTAAACGCCTCTCATAACTCGTTGAAAAGTGGGAGAACTAGTACTGTGGGGGGAGAGAGATGTAGGCGTGTTTTGGTTTGGGTTAGTTCATTCCAGCGAATCGGTTCGTTTGAGTGAACATGATTCACCAGTTCACTTGATTTCTCGAGCGGAAGGGTTCGTTCATACATGTCGCCGTGCAGCAATTTCACACGTTTAAGACGTGAGATAAATAAATATTTGGCTGTTCGTTGCTTCTGAAAACTACTATTTAAACTAGCAGGAAAAGTCCATAGTGCTTTTGTTTTCCAAAAAAAAAAAAAAATCTGACGTAGCCTAAAGTTTGGTGAGGACTGGACTTTATGCTAATTAGCTGGTATTTTTTAGTGGATAACTTTGTTAACTCTAAAAGGCATAGTTCAATTATTATTATTATTTTTGGGTGAACTATCACTTTAGTGCTGGGCAAAAATTATTTATATGTATATAATTATATATATGTGTATGTTTATTATGTATATATAAATACACGCGTGCATATCTTTGAGATTCATTCATTCATTCATTCATTCATTTTCTTTTCAGCTTAGTCCCTTTTTTAATCTGGGGTCGCCACAGCGGGATGAACCGCCAACTTATCCAGCATATGTTTTACGCAGCGGATGCCCTTCCAGCTGCAGCCCATCACTGGGAAACATCCATACACACTCATTCACACACGTACACTACGGACAATTTAGCTTACCCAACTCACCTATAGCACATGTGTTTGGACTTGTGGGGGAAACCGGAGCACCCGGAGGAAACCCACACCAACACGGGGAGAACATGCAAACTCCACACAGAAATGCCAACTGACCCAGTCGAGGCTTCAACCAGCGACCTTCTTGCTGTGAGGCGATCGTGCTACCCACTGCGCCACCGTGAGGCCCTTTATGCTAATTAGCTGGTATTTTTTAGTGGATAACTTTGTTGACTCTAAAAGGCATAGTTCAACCACCCCCCCCCCCCCAAAAAACCTCCTTATTTACTCACCCCCAAGTGGTCACAGACGTTTATTGGCTTCTTTATTTTCTGTTGAACACAAAAGAAGATATTTTGAAAAATGTTGGAAACCTGTAACAACTCATTTCCATAGTCTATGGTTTTCAAAATATCTTCTTTTGTGTTCAACAGAAAGAAACCCATACAGGTTTGAAACAAGTAAAGGGAGAGGTAATTATGACACCTTTTTATTATTATTATTTTTGGGTGAACTATCACTTTAATTTAGTGCTGATCAAAATTATTTATATGTGTATAATTATATATATGTGTATGTTTATTATCTATATATAAATACACGCGTGCATATCTTTGAGATTCATTCATTCATTTTCTTTTCGGCTTAGTCCCTTTATTAATCTGGGGTCGCCACAGCGGAATGAACCGCCAACTTATCCAGCATATGTTTTACGCAGTGGATGCCCTTCCAGCTGCAACCCATCACTGGGAAACATCCATACACACTCATTTACACACATACACTACAGACAATTTAGCTTACCCAATTCACCTATAGTTTCTGGAGGAAACCCACGCGAACACGGGAGAACATGCAAACTCCACACAGAAACGCCAACTGACCCAGCCAGGACTCAAACCAGCGACCTTCTTGCTGTGAGGCGATTGTGCTACCCACTGCGCCACCGTGCTGTCCATCTTTGAGATTTTTTTATTTATTTATATATGATACAAATTATATATAAATTAAAATAAAATAGTTTTGTATAGTTTTGTGTGCGTGTCTATGCGTATAGCCTATCACATATACATAATAAATATATAATACAAACACATATTATGTCAAAACAAATGTTTATTTTGGATATTTCACGCTCTTCTTAGATGACATTGTTTTAGACTGTACAAATTAAGCTATATTATTTCAAATGAGTATGTATGTGTGTGAATGAGTGTGTATGGGTGTTTCCCAGTGATGGGTTGCAGCTGGAAGGGCATCCATTGCGTAAAACATATGCTGGATAAGTTGGCGGTTCATTCCACTGTGGCAACCCCAGATTAATAAAGGGACTAAGCCGAAAAGAAAATGAATGAATGAATGATTCCAAATGAACACGGTTGTAATATCCAAACGCCGCGTTTTGGTTCTATTGAATCATCAACATGAAATGATTCAGATGAGCGAGTCTTTGGCGAATTGGAGTCAGTGGTTCAGTGTTCGAATGCTCGTAATTCACACGGATAAACGCGGTTTGGTTTCAAATGAATTATTGATTCAAATGAAGGTGTTCAAATAATAAAAAATAATCAATAATAATGTTAAGTTAAACTAATGTTGTAATTGTGCGTAAACCGACTCTGTTTTTAGCCGTGTGCTCGGACAGTGCTGGAATGCGGCTGGAGGACATTACTTCAGGAGGAGCCGGTGTCTTGTGGGGGGTTGTTAGTTTAATTCAGTAGGCTAGTTTTAATGTGCTTTATTTACAGGTCACTTGACAGGCTGCGTATAATTAAAACAGACCCCAAAATTGTCGATGCTATCACTTGCTTAGCAATAGATGGCGCTGTTGAATCATGCTTGACTCATTTTATTTTATTTTATCAGACACAGAGATACAGTACACACGCACGCACGCACGCACGCACGCACGCACACACACACACACGTACACTCACACACACACACACTTTATGCAGCTTTCACTATTTGTAATCTGTAATGGTCAAATACAGTACATTAAAGAAAGTATTACTTAGTTGTAAATATTGCAAAAATAATAAATAAATGGAAAAATATTATAATTGCATTTACAAAGTATATAAAAACTAGCAATAGATGACGCTGTTGAATCATGTCTGATTCATTGTGTTTTCCTTGCGAATTTAAAATGTCATTTCGAGCATTTCTCTCTGTAAAATTACAGTTTGGCGACATATTTTCAGACATGTTATATTCATTTTCATTCATTTTCTTTTCGGCTTAGCCCCTTTATTAATCTGGGGTCGCCACAGCGGAATGAACCGCCAACTTATCCAGCACATGTTTTTTACGCAGCGGATGCCCTTCCAGCTGCAACCCATCACTGGGAAACATCCATACACACTCATTTACACACATACACTACGGACAATTTAGCTTACCCAATTCACCTATAGCGCATGTCTTTGGACTTGTGGGGGAAACCGGAGCATAAAGCTCTGGAAGCACTTGAGGGAGAGTAATTAGTATAATAAATAAATATATTCCAACTAGCACATTGATATCACTTTATTAGGCTATTATTTTTGAAATAAAAGCAATTGATGTGTTTTCTTCCTAAATAAATATTTCTTGGGCGTCACGGTGGCGCAGTGGGTAGCACAATCGCCTCACAGCAAGAAGGTCGCTGGTTCGAGCCCCGGCTGGGTCAGTTGGCGTTTCTGTGTGGAGTTTGCATGTTCTCCCCGTGTTGGTGTGGGTTTCCTCCGGGTGCTCCGGTTTCCCCCACAAGTCCAAAGACATGCAGTATAGGTGAATTGGGAAAGCTAAAATTGTCCGTAGTGTATGAGTGTGAATGGGTATGTATGGATGTTTCCCAGTGATGGGTTGCAGCTGGAAGGGCATCCGCTGCGTAAAACATATGCTGGATAAGTTGGCGGTTCATTCTGCTGTGGCGACCCCAGATTAATAAAGGGACTAAGCTGAAAAGAAAATGAATGAATGAATGAATTAATAAATATTTATGGACAGTGTTTGAGTAAAAAAAAGCAATATATTACAATGTTAAGCCTATCTTACTCAAAATAACACGAAGAATTTACTTAAATGTACTTAAAATTTAACTAGTAACACATTTAATTATTATTTTGATTAAAGTGACTTTAAAAATGTCAAAACATTTTAATATATGACTTTTTTTTACTCAATACTTTTTATTGATGGTATTAGTCGTCATAAAAAAATAAAAATAAATAAATAAATAAATATATATATATATATGTTCATTCATTCATTCATTTTCTTTTCGGCTTAGTCCCTTTATTAATCTGGGGTTGCCACAGCGGAATGAACCGCCAACTTATCTAGCATATGTTTTACGCAGCAGATGCCCTTCCAGCTGCAACCCATCACTGGGAAACTATATATGTATATATATTGCCCAGGATTCAACCAGCAGGATATACTCTGGGCTCTTCGGGAGTGAAAAAGTCCAATATTCTAGCACACCAACATCACTTTATTGTTATATATTTTTAAATAAAAGCAATTTTTGTGTTTTCTTCATAAACTCATGTTATTTATTGACAGTGTTGAGTAATAAAAGTACTATATTACAATGTTAAGCCTATCTTACTATTTAAAAAACGCCCAAAATGACTTAAAAAGTAACAAAGTTCCTTCATTCATTCATTTTAATTTCGGCTTAGTCCCTTTATTAATCTGGGGTCGCCACAGCGGAATGAACCGCCGAGTAACAAAGTATTTAATACAATTTTTTAAAGTGACTTAAAAAATGTCAGAAAATTTTAATATATTAAAATTTCCCCCTAATACTGTTTATTGATGGTATTAGTCGTCATAAAAATGAAAAAAATATTCTTTTTTATTACCCAGGATTCACCCGGCAGGATGTTTGTATACTCTGGGGTCTCTGGGGTTTTATCAGTGGGAGGCGCATGCGTGACATTGAACCGGTGCTCAGACAGAAAACATGAAGACGATCACCGGACGGAGAGTTCAGCAGCTCTACCGGTGATGTTTAACGGAGATTCTCGGTTTTGCGGAGCGCAACAGAACCATGAGTGTCGCGCTGAAGAGCTGGAGGGCCAATGAAGGACTCAAACACTTGATCATGGTGAGAGGCGACCGTTTATTTACTCGGTTCACTGTTGTCAGTAACATCTGTGCGCGTGCACTGTGTTATCGAGGTAAAGTTGATTTTATATTCACACATTTAGACTTTCTCCTTAATAATACAGTTTCAGAAAAGTATTGTTTGCAAATTCTAAATAGGGAAATCATATTATCAGCCAATGACTATCAACGTACAGTGTTTACAGTCAATTAAAAATAGTGCTAATGTTGTTTTGAAGTCAGTCTCACAGCGGTAAACAATATAGAAACCGTGTCAGAAGTTGTGACTGAACAAATGTGCGAATATAAAACCAACTTTACCTCAATCACTGTTAGGGCTGCATGATATTGGAAAAAACAGACATTTTTGCATTATTTGTTCAACTTATATTGCGATATGACAACAATAGATTTTGTAATGTTCAGAACAAGAATCGTTTAGTGACACATTAAAGGGTCAGTTCGGACAAAATGGAAAATTCTGTCATCATTTACTCGCCCTGTAATTGTTTCAAATCCATTTGAGTTTCTTTGTACTGTTGAACACAGAGGAAGATATTCTGAAGAATGCTGGAAATAAAACAGCCATTGACTTCCATAATTTCAAGTATTTTTTGGGCTGCTGTACTGTGATCCTTAAATTTTTTTTTAAAAACACACACACACACACACACACACACACACACACACACACACATGCGCGCACACACACACACACACACACACACACCATTTTTAAAAGACTGTTTAAAGTCTGTGTGAACCGGAAATTGCTGAAACCTTTCTTCAGTACAGTATGTTGTTTTGCGCATCATTCCCTAATAGCAAACTAATGGCAAGAAAGGCATGGTTAATGGAACATTATTTTACCCCAAATTAGACATTTTCCCCCCAAAAATGATCTTAAACAATCAACTTAGTTTTTACTACGGTAAACTGTGGCGTATTGTAGTATAATTTATATAGTTGTAGAAAA
>CAIGQW010056839.1:9690628-9701185 GCA_903798125.1 Danio choprae | reverse complement strand
AGCAACACCCTGGCAACCACACAGAACACCTCATCAACTGCACAGCAGTGCTTTTGTACCCAGTGTTGTGACTGAAGGTTTTGCATGGGGAAATCTGGTTGTCTTAATATTATTTTTATCCACCCGTGTGGCCTTGATTACATCAGCAGAAATGATCATTAGTTTCCGAGGCGAGAGAAACCTATTACATTTCCACAAAGGCAATTTTTGGGAGCGTTATTTGGGGGAAAACGAATCACCACCAACACGAGCGGAGACATTTATTAAAGACGGCAAATTAGGTCAGTTTGGAGTTCACGTTGTTGAAAGCGCACTCAGATCTGTTTAGTCGAAGATTATTCCTCTGCAATTCCAGAAGGGATCAGGGGTGGCCTGATGGGATGTGTTTGTGAACGTGTGATCCGCTGAGGGCTGTTGACCGTCCTTCTAACACCGCTGATGTGCTGTGACATTCACTCAAAACATCTATTCTGATCTCCATAGATGAGTTCATGATCCGCCCCGTCAGTGTCCAGACCCAATCCTTCTCAAACCAACACTCATTTCAGCTATGAGTAATTTCTTTCACCCCACACTAACTGGTGGCGAGCGCATACACGTTTGCAGAGGTTTTGGATGGAAACCTCTGGATTTGATTTACTGGGAAAAAACATGCCGCATTCAAAACGCACAAATCAGTCTATAGGATTTCATTAACCCTGTTTGGATGGTAATTGTTTCCTAAACACTTTAGTATAGGAACCAATTCGCACTATTAATTAGTGACCTGTCTATTATTAAGATATTGGCTGTTTATTATTACTTAAAATGTTTATATTCTTTTCCCAGAGATGGGTTGCAGCTGGAAGGGTATCCGCTGCGTAAAACATATGCTGGATAAGTTGGTGGTTCGTTCCGCTGTGGCGACCCCAGATTAGTGGAGCGACTGAGCCGAGGGGAAAATGAATGAATGAATGTTTATATTCTGTATGATTTTTTTTTTCCATATCCCTAATCCTACCCAACAGTGCCGGCCCGTCCAACAAACAAACAAGCCTTTTATATTATACAATCATGGCCAAAAGTTTTGAGAATTACATAAATATTGGAAATGGGAAATGTTGCTGCTTAAGTTTTTATAATAGCAATTTGCATATACTCCAGAATGTTCTGAAGAGTGATCAGATGATCTGCATATACTCCAGAATGTTCTGAAGAGTGATCAGATGATCTGCATATACTCCAGAATGTTCTGAAGAGTGATCAGATGATCTGCATAGTCCATCTTTGCCATGAAAATTTACTTAATCCTGAAAAAAAAGGATTGTCCTTCTTTCCACTGCATGTCATTGCTGTCATTAAAGGAGCTGCTGAGATCATTTCAGTAATCGTCTTGTTAACTCAGGTGAGAATGTTGACCAGCACAAGGCTGGAGATCATTATGTCAGGCTGATTGGGTTAGAATGGCAGACTTGACATGTTAAAAGGAGGGTGATGCTTGAAATCATTGTTCTTCCATTGTTAACCATGGTGACCTGCAAAGAAACGCGTGCAGCCATCATTGCGTTGCATAAAATGGCTTCACAGGCAAGGATATTGTGGCTACTAAGATTGCATCTAAATCAACAATTTATAGGATCATCAAGAACTACAAGGAAAGAGGTTCAGTTCTTGTTAAGAAGGCTTCAGGGTGTCCAAGAAAGTCCAGCAGGCGCCAGGATCGTCTCCTACAGAGGATTCAGCTGCGGGATCAGAGTGCCACCAGTGCAGAGCTTGCTCAGGAATGGCAGCAGGCAGGTGTGAGCGCATCTACACCCACAGTGAGGCGAAGACTTTTGGAAGATGGCCTGGTGTCAAGAAGGGCAGCAAAGAACCCACTTCTCTCCAAAAAAACCATCAGGGACAGATTGATCTTCTGCTAAAAGTATGGTGAATGGACTGCTGAGGACTGGGGCAAAGTCATATTCTCAGATGAAACCCCTTTCCGATTGTTTGGGGCATCTGGAAAAAGACTTGTCCGGAGAAGAAAAGGTGAGCGCTACCATCAGTCCTGTGTCATGCCAACAGTAAAGCATCCTGAGACCATTCATGTGTGGGGTTGCTTCTCATCCAAGGGAGTGGGCTCACTCACAATTTTGGCCAAAACCATGAATAAAGAATGGTACCAAAACACCCCCAACAGCAACTTCTTCCAACAATCCAACAACAGTTTGGTGAAGAACGATGCATTTTCCAGCACGATGGAGCACCGTGCCATAAGGAAAAAGTGATATCTAAGTGGCTCGGGGACCAAAACATTGAAATTTTGGGTCCATGGCCTGGAAACTCCCCAGAACTTGTGGTCAATCCTCAAGAGGTGGGTGGACAAACAAAAGCCCACTAATTCTGACAAACTCCAAGAAGTGATTATGAAAGAATGGATTGCTATCAGTCAGGATTTGGCCCAGAAGTTGATTGAGAGCATGCCCAGTCTAATTGCAGAGGTCCTGAAAAAGAAGGACCAACACCCCGCCACCACACTGCGCCACCGCGTCACCTACTTGTGTGATATGTGAGAATAAAATAGGCCACATTGAGCATGTTTCATTAAATAATCAATTAATCATCTCTCCCACTAATTCACCCTGTTGAAAACACAAGTTTCCCCCTCATTTGGTCAAAATCAAATTTTACCCACTGTCCAGCGTCTAATGCAAAGTTTTGTTTGTGTAAATCTGTGTTAAAACAAGGTAAAATGTCTCCTGCATCTCTAGTTATTTATGCATATTTTTGTATGTTATTCATTTACAACAAAATGCATTTGATTCATGTTTTATTTGTAAATGTCATACTTGTGTGCTTTATTGTTTTTGTGTTTTCTGGCTTGCAAACTTATTTGTTTACATCTGAGTAAATATTTTTACACGTATTATAGGTTAAATATACACTTAATATACACTTAAACATTAAAATTTTATTTTTTGTGGTTTCTTCTCACTGTTTACACCAGTGGGCCCAATTTTTTTTTTAATCTCACCTAGTGTCCCTCAACCCTACAGGCCGGCACTGCTACCCAATATCTAAACCCAACTACTACCTTAAAAACTACTACTAAGAAGCAGCAAAATTCAGTTTTACTTTTCATTTTCACTTTCACTACCTTAATAACTCCTAATAAGCAGCAAATTTTACTTTCACTTTCACTACCTTAATAACAACTAATAGGCAGCAAATTTTACTTTCACTTTTCACTTTCACTACCTTAATAACTACTAATAAGCAGCAAATTTTACTTTCACTTTAACTACCTTAATAACTTCTAATAAGCACCAAATTTTACTTTCACTTTCACTACCTTAATAACTACTAATACGCAGAAAATTTTACTTTCACTTTCACTACCTTAATAACTACTAATAAGCAGAAAATTTTACTTTCACTTTTCACTTTCACTACCTTAATAACTACTAATAAGCAGCACATTTCATTCTTTACTTTCACTTTTCACTTTCACTATTCTAATAATTAATAATAAACAGCACATTTCACTTTTACTACCTTAAAAACATAATAAGCAGCAAATTTTACTTTTCACTTTCACTACCTTAATAACTACTAAGTAGCAAATTTCACTTTTCATTTTTCACTACTACCTTAATAACTACCAATGAGCAGCAAATTAGGAGTTTGAGCTGAACGTCTAAGTCATTGGATTTTCAATAGTGAGAATTGTACCTTAAAATAAAGTGTTTTGTTTCTCATATACACTGTAAAAAATCCATAAGATTTATTGTCAAAAAATATTTGGATAGTAATTGTTTCTCAGGAGGACGTAAGGGATTTTCTGCATGCATTTACAGGGGTGGGTTGGGGGGATTTTATAGCCATCCAAATCTAGAATTTTGGGTTTTCTATAGGATTTAACATAAACCCTATTTGGACAGTAATTATTTCTCAAGTGCACTGTCAAAAATCAATTAGATGGTTTAGGGTTAAAATACTGGCAGCTGTGGTTGGCAGAATTGTAGCTTTAAAGATACAGTATAGAAATCGTAAAATAAATTTCAAGTTAGTATAGCAGAAAATAATCTTTATTGCCATTTATAAAAGCACAAGTGGCCTCACAGTGGCGCAGTGGGTAGCACGTTCGCCTCAAAGCAAGAAGGTCGCTGGTTTGAGCCTCGGCTGGGTCAGTTGACGTTTCTGTGTGGAGTTTGCATGTTCTCCCTGTGTTGGTGTGGGTTTCCTCTGGGTGCTCCGGTTTCTCCCACAAGTCCAAAGACATGCGGTACAGGTGAATTGGGTAGACTAAATTGTCCGTAGTGTATGAGTGTGAATGGGTGTGTATGGATGTTTTCCAGAGATGGGTTGCAGCTGGAAGGGCATCCGCTGCGTAAAACATATGCTGGATAAGTTGGTGGTTCATTCCGCTGTGGCGACCCCAGATTAATAAAGGGACTAAGCCGAAATGAAAATGAATGAATGAATGAAAAGCACAAGTACATTGTACAGATTGTTTTGTATGGCTAAACTGTAAGTCTTGACACATTTAAGTTACAATGGCCACAAGAAAAATAAGGTGGATAGGTCATGGAAATTCTGCTTTTTAGTTAGCAAAAGTTGGCTTAAAATGGGAACCCAGAAATGAGTCTACAGAATTTCATGAGCCGTATTTGAATGGTAATTGTTTCTCAGGGGGACGTAAGGGATTTTCGCCATTTACAGGTGCTAGTTTTTTAGCCATCCATATCTAGAATGTTGGGGGTTTTCTCTTATACGACTCACGTGAAAATCCCTTGCCCAATTCGTTTTGACAAACTCTGCAGCCGTGTGTTGATTTATCTGCCACATATCTGAGTTTCAGATGGAGATCAATCCAAAAGTCATTTTGTAAATCCTTTTTGGCCACTGAAACGCATCGTAGGGTAGCACTTCAAGGTAATTTGCATAAGAAAAGAGGCATCTTGTGTTTTAAAAATGTATATTTAAATTACTGAAATGCTAGAAATTTAGAGTTGTCCAATGACTTGCCTAATCAACCTAACTAAACCTTTAAATTTCACTTTAAGCAACTGTTGATTTAATTGTAACCTACCTTAAAGTATCTATTTTAGTTATTTCCTTACAAACTTTAAACTACTTGTGTAAAATGAGCTGAAACAACACATATCTTGAGTATTTTTGTGGGGACAACTTAATTGTTTTATGTTCAGTCCACTTATATTTGTTAAAACGAATAAGTTAACTTAATTCCTTTATGTTGCAACACAAATCATGATGTATAGTTTTATGGGAACTGTAATAGTGTACAAGCTGTATTTTTTTATTCTGCATTGTGTACTATCTATGTGTAACGCTTCTCTTCCCGATGATATAAATCACTCAGGCAGACACAGAGAACGAAATGGTTAATAAACAAGCGTGTTTCAACACCGTGCCGAATTTCCTCATTCACCGGCGTTATCCAGCACACGTGAGGAAAATCAGCTCCACTCAAAGATTATAGACTCTTACGAATGTATTAGTTGTCGCTCAGCCTGCAGCTCTACAGATGTCTGTTAGAGAGGTGCCGTGTGCTTAACCCCAAAAGTAGGCGATACTCTAATCCAGTGCGCTCTCACTCCCGGGGGACGTGGCTCACCCTGGCACAGAAAAGCGAGGGAGATGGCATCCACTATCCAGTGGGCCAATCTCAGTATGGATACAGCACTTCCCGTCTGTCGATCATAACAGAAAAGGAGCTGCTTAGAGTCGTAAGCTCTAATGTGGTCGTAAGCTCTAATGCGGTCACATAGTGCAGAGCGTGAACAAGACACAGCAAGAAAGGGGCTGGGTCTACCTTCTCCGTGGACAGCGCTTGCAGGTTCACTACATAGTCTAAAAGAAGCGCTGTAGGAACCTCTGGCACCTAGGTGGGGTCTCAGGAAAACGTGAGAGTAGGCCGGCCCAAATTGCTGGCACACTTCGCTGACCAAAAATGCCTCCAGATACCCGACCCTCTTGACTTATGCCAACGCGACCAGCAGAGCTGTCTACCTGGACAGAAATCTTAAAGATACTGAGTCGAGTGGATCGAGCAGACCTCTCCTAAGAGAGATCTCCAAGTGGGTATGAGAGGTGGGACAGAATTTAATTAATTATCCAATGTCTCACGCCTCTGGGAACTGATGATGAGGCGATGCTTTCCCAGCGCGCCACCATCCCAGCATCCTTAGAGTGGGGATGATCGTAACGCCAACCCCTCAGTGCGGAGGGGACAGCCTTCAGCTCCAGCCAGCTGAAGGAGAATAGCATCACACTGAGCTGGAGAGAAGTACACCTCACAAAGAATAGACTCTACTTCAGGACGTAGGCATGCCTCGTAGAGGGTGCTCTAGCCTGAGTGATGTGTTAACCACCAAACTGGTAGGTCACCTCAGTCCTCCGTGCTCCATCTATGGACCTCACGGAGGTTCCAGAGATCTTGGTGCGGTTGTCAGATGGTGCTGTCCCAGAGAAGAAGGTGCTTCTTCAAAGGGACATGCCAAGGAGGGGCCGTCACGAGGAGAGAGCTAAAATACAGGTCCAATTGAGCCAGAGAGGCACAATAAACAGACCTGCTCCTCGTCCTCCCTGACTTTACACAGTATCTGTGCGAGTAGGCTCACTGGAGAAAATGCGTATTATGCATGCCCTGGGGCCAGCTATGTTAGCCAGCGCGCCAGAACGCACCCATAACAGCTGGATAGCCAGGGGTGGAGCCTCCATTCTCCCGGGCGTGAACTGAGCTGAGAGCTGCAAGGTTGCAAGGTTGAGCTCGCCGGGGAAAGAATGGCATGCATCAATTTCCGCCGCGTATGACTCCCGAGGAGTAAACGGCGAGCGAGCTGAGACATGTGGCGAGAGCGGTCCTGACCAGTACGTGTTTCCCCTCTAGCACCGGTAAAAAACGGCGCAGTGTGAGATACACTGCCAACAGCCCCAGGCAATAAATATGCCAATACAACTGGGTTCCTTCCACGGACCCGCAGCTGCATGCCTGCAACACATGGCCCCCCAGTGTGTACTGGAAGCATCCGTCGGAACGACGACATGCCTGGACACTTGTTCTAAAGGCACACAGGCCTGTAGAAATGCAGGGTCTCTCCAGAGGCTGATGGTGCGGTGACACAGTGGAGTGACAGTCACCCGGTCCGTGCCCGTGTGCCATGCGTGTCTAGGGACCCGATCATGAAGCCAATGCTGAAGCGGTCTCATATGGAGCAACCCGAGCAACATGACAGCGGCTGCGGATGCCATATGCCCAGGAGCCTCTAAATAATATCAGTGGGACCACAGTTTTCCTGTCGACTCTCTCAGACAGGTCAGCATCAGCTCAGCGCGCCTCCCACGAGAGCCATGGTGATCAAGTCCAACTCCAACTTCTGCATGAGCATTCTGAGCGGCTGCTTGTAAGGCAGCGGGTTAAAACGCACAGAACTAGGTTTGGTCATAACTCATCTTGGCTGGAGGGACCGGCTCAATTGCGTCCTTTGCCAGGAGGACAGCAATCTCCTCGCGCAAGACAGGGGCGGACACAGGGCTGACCTTGGTGTAATACGCGCCCGTGAACTTGGGGGTTTAGCGAACTGAATCGCATAGCCGAGTCTGATTGTCCGAATGAGCCATCACGGCGGGCTGGGCAGCGCTAACCAGGCTGGCAGAGCCCACGCGAGTGACATCATCGGTACAATCACTACCACTGTTTTCAGACTAAAGTCGGTTGCAGTGTGTAACTTAAACCTGGGTTAGAACCTTTCTCGTGCCGCTGGGCCAATGCCTGCGCCAGCCATAGCAAGCAAATTGAAATGCTGTGTTGTTTTTATACAGTCTTGTGTTTTGCATTGGACAGGATTGAGTCTTTACACCCGACTGCTGTCCTCAGCACTTTTACAGGAAGCGCTTAGTAACTCAAGAGCGCAAGAGGACAGAAAATCATTTACAGCATATATTTCCAGAGAAATGGCCCTCAGACGGCCAGACTCAATGTCTGAATACATCTCAAGGTAAAACGAGAGAGAACAGAAAGCTAAATACAATATTAAAATGACAACACTTTAACACACACGTACAGTTGAAGTCCGAATTATTAGCTCTCATGTTAAATGTTAATTATTTTATATTTTAATACATCTGTCTTAATGGAGAGAAGATTTTTTCAACACATTTTTGAACATAATAACTTTAATAACTAATTTCTAATTTCTTTTGTCTCTGCCATGATGACAGCACATAATATTGGACTGGATATTTTTCAAGATACTAGTATTCAGCTCAAAGTGACATTTAAAGGCTTAACTGGGTTAATTAGGCAAGTCATTGTTTAACAGTGGCTTGTTCTGTAGACAATGGGAAAACAATGCTTAAGGGGGTTAATAATATTGACCTAATTAAAATTTGACAAATAATTGACTTAATTAAAAACTTAACATTTATAAAAAACTGCTTTTATTCTAGCCGAAATAAAACAACTAAGAAAATATTATAGGAAATACTGTGAAAAATTCCTTGCTCTGTTAAACATCATTTGGGAAATATTGGAAAAAGATTCACAGGAGGGCGAATTTTTGTGACACTGAACAACAATAATAAAACTTTTACATTACTTTCAGGGTTGGGGTGGGGGTAGACATTAATAAAACACAATTTAATGAGTAATTTAATAAATAATATGAATAATACTTTGTACAATTACTGTTTTTACATTGGTGTGATTGTTGGGTTTAGGGTTGGGGTAGGAGTAAATGTTATAAAATACAATTTCCTTGGTAATTAAATTAATAATATGAATAATACTTGGTATATTTACTGTTTTACATTACTGTGAGGGTTGGGTTTATGGTCGGGGTAGGGGTAGACATTATTCATTCATTCATTCATTTTCATTTCGGCTTAGTCCCGAACCGCCAACTTATCCAGCATATGTTTTATGCAGCGGATGCCCTTCCAGCTGCAACCCATCTCTGGGAAACATCCATACACACCCATTCACACTCATACACTACGGACAATTTAGCTTACCCAATTCACCTGTACCACATGTCTTTAGACTTGTGGGGGAAACCGGAGAGGGGCCTCACGGTGGCGCAGTGGGTAGCACGTTCGCCTCACAGCAAGAAGGTCGCTGGTTCGAGCCTCGGCTGGGTCAGTTGGCGTTTCTGTGTGGAGTTTGCATGTTCTCCCCGTGTTGGTGTGGGTTTCCTCCGGATGCTCCGGTTTCCCCCTACAAATCCAAAGACATGCGGTATAGGTGAATTGGGTAAGCTAAATTGTCCGTAGTGTATGAGTGTGAATGAGTGTGAGTGTGAATTTTCTTTTCGGCTTAGTCCCTTTATTAGTCTGGGGTTGCCACAGCGGAATGAACCGCCAACTTATCCAGCATATGTTTTACGCAGCGGATGCCCTTCCAGCCACAACCCATCACTGGGAAACATCCATACACACTCATTCACACACATACACTACGGACAATTTAGCTTACCCAGTTCACCTGTACCGCATGTCTTTGGACTTGTGGGGGAAACCGGAGCACCTGGAGGAACCCCACGTGAACGTGCAACGTGCAAACTCCACACAGAAATGCCAACTGACCCAGTCGAGGCTCAAACCAGCAACTTTCTTGCTGTGAGGCGACTGTGCTACCCACTGCACCACCGCGTCACCATTGCTCATATATCTATATATATGTCTGTATATATTAATGTATATCTTATATACGCTGTAAAAAATGCTGGGTTCCACACAGTCAATTTGTGTTGCAACAACATGAAGGGATTACTTAACTCATTAGTTTTTACAAATGTAGGTGGATTGAACATAAAACAATTAAGTTGTCCCCCCCAAAAACTCAAGTATTGTGTTGTTTCAGTTCGTTTTAAATAAGTAGTTTAAACAAACAGCAAACATCATCAAGTGTTCATTTGTAAACTATATTATGAATACATACAAAATAAGAAAATAATACACATTTCTAACAGCATGAAGAGAGTAAATGATGACAGCATGTTAATTTTTGGTGAACTTCTAGTCATCAAATTAATTTCCACACACACAGATAAGGACGTGTCTTCTCTGTGTATTTGCCATGGCAATTAGCCGAGCTGTCTAAATGTCACACTAAATCAAAATCATGAGCGCAGATCAAACTGTCAGACAATCAAGATGCTTCTTATTTGGTTTGAAGTGAGTCTGAGTTTCTGTCGGGTTTAATATTGACCTGAGTTATACCCATTGAGGATGAACTGGAAACCTGCCCAGTCTCGCTCTCCGTCTCTCCGTCTCTCCGTCACTCTCATGCCTTTTTAACTGCTGTTCAGTGGTCAGATAAGATGAACAAGGTCACTTTTGTATGGAAATCCAGGGGAAATTAATCAAAGCAGTGATGGAGAGTCACTGTTGAGTCACGATGATGAAAGGAAAGCTTTTCAGTGCTGTTAAATAATCATGCCTTTAATTAAAGACAAGAACAGATGAGAGCGAAAGTGTGTGTGTGTGTGTGTGTGTGTGTGTGTGTGTGTGTGTATGTGTGTGTGTATGTGTGTGTGTGTGTGTGTGTGTGTGTGTGTGTGTGTGTGTGTGTGT
>CAIGQW010056839.1:9589618-9615807 GCA_903798125.1 Danio choprae | reverse complement strand
GTGTGTGTGTGTGTGTGTGTGTGTGTGTGTGTGTGTGTGTGTGTAAAAAGCTGAACTCCTCATCTCGACTGAAGAAAAAGATGGTTAGCAATTATATCTGCGATTTTGACATCCTACTGAAATTCTGTTGGTGTTTTCAGATGGTGTAACTTATATGATTATTTAAAGCAGTTTTTCACCCCAAAAGAATAATTACCCTATTATTTACACACCCTCAAGCGATCCTCTGTGTATAAGACTTTTTTTTCAGACAAACAGAGTCGGAGTAAAACAGAGCAAAAACTTTTCGAACGTCTTTGTTGTGTAAATATATACCCTTAACCTGCATTAGTGACTACACAAACTCTGGAGAAACAGACACTTCATCATAAAGAAACTTCTGAGGGTAAACTTTTCACTGAGATAACAGTTGTCAGATGTTGCATGAGTCACAAAGAGGATGGCTTTTTTATATTTATTTTATATATTTGTTTTAGAGAAGATTTATTTTAATGCCATAAAACAAGAGTTTAAGATTGTGCCCTTTTTCCCTTTTGTGACATACATTCACTTGAAATGATTCTGAAATGAGAAAAACATATAGGGTGGTGCGTGATTTCATTCTTTGGGAACAGATTGAATTATTGAAAGATGGGCATTTGTAACAAAATAGAGGAAGATTAACAAATAGACAAATTCAGGGGAGAAGCGAGACAAGAACTGATAACCCCGCTCTAAAGTATTGATAGCCTCACCCTAAAGGACTGATAGTCTCTCTCTAAAGGACTGATAGTCCCACCCTAAAGGATGGATAGCCCCGCACTAAAGGACTGATAGCCCCACCTCAAAGGACTGATAGTCTCGCTCTGAAGGATGGATAGCCCCGCCCTAAAGGACTGATAGTCTCTCCCTAAAGGACTGATAGTCCCGCCCTAAAGGATGCATAGCCCCGCACTAAAGGACTGATAGCCCCACCCCAAAGAACTGATAGTCCCGCCCAGAAGGATGGATAGCCCTGCCCTAAAGGACTGATAGTCCTGCCATTAAGGATGGATAGCTCCGCCCTAAAGGAATGACAGTCCCGTCCTAAATGACTGATAGCTCCGCCCTAAATGACTGATAGCCCCACCCTAAAGTACTGATAGCCCCACCTTAAAGCACTGATAGCCCCGCCCTAAAGGACTGTTTGCCCTACCTTAAAGCACTGACAGTCTTGTCCGAAAATGACTGATAGCTCCGCCCTAAAGGAATTCCATGTGACCAGAAGTGAAGAAAAGTCATTTCTAAGGTGACAGAAGGTTATGATGTTTGATTAAAGTGAATGAATTTTTACAAAATAATGAAGCACATAAGATACATCGTTTACAACAAGATTTACTATATACGTATAAAAATAAGAAGAGCAAATTTTGATTTCATGGCGACTTTAATTGCTGAAATCCCTTCCCTCACTAGCTATATTTCCATCCATCTGTGCTTATGTGCGTTCATTGCGTTTCATCTTGATCTCCTGAAACGCAATACATTTATTATAGAAGATAAAAGGCTCACAGTGGCTTCTTCTAAACTCTCTTATATATGATATTCGTTCTCTTTGATTAAACGGTGCTATATAACCATGAAATATGTGATATTTCAGTTTTGCGCATTTTGATTTCTGTCATGTATACACACCTTACTTTAATTAATTAATAATTTATTTAGAAACGTACACTGATATTATTCTGCTGTGGCTGCCATCTTGTGGTCAGACATGGAAATTCATTCGGCATGCAAACTCTCACAGTACATTATGGGTATTTTCTAGCTGTTGAGTGTACATTGGGTGAAGTTTATTCATAAACTAAATTCGAGAGGAGCACGTGCTTATGATTGACTGCAGCTGGTCCCGCTTTAGCTTTCGTCCCGAAGAATCCCCCCTTCCACCCCTACTCCTCCCCTTTCCTTGACAGGGCGGCACGGAGGCCCAGTGGTTAGCACCGTCGCCTCACAGCAAGGATGTCACTGGTTCAAATCTTACCTGGCCAAGTGACATTCCTGTGTAGAGTCCTCTCCGTGTTCGTGTGGGTTTTCCCCGGGTTCTCCGGTTTCCTCCCACAAGCCAAAAACATGTAACATAAGTAAATTGACCAAACCAAATCGACATCATAGACGAGCTCTCAATCAGCAACATTTCTCTCCATAAGCATTCATAATTTACATTCACCATTAACAAGCGGGGGAGTTCTCGAGACCTACCTGAGCTCAAACTCCCCTCTCGCCCCGCAAAAGGGAGGGAGCCCCGGGCTCGAGGATCTCATCAGCTCAGGGCTCTCTCCCGGGACAGCATGCCAAACACTTTATATATTCAATCATCAGCTAAGTGTGAACTCTTTAATTGTTATTGTGGTGCATTGTAGGATTGATTGAGTGCACTTCAGAATGTCCACTATGGTTTTGGACACCAATACAAATTGCTGCTCCCTCAAATAGTGCACTATTTAGGGGTATAGGGGACTCGTTATTCCCAGCATAAAAGACACTCTCATCATTCACGCATTGGATGCTTTTCAATCCTTATTTGTGCATCTTAAAAGCCAAACACTGGGCAGACTATGGAGCCTTTTCTGTTTAATGGTCATCAGCATCTTAAATCCTTTAAAGTTTTTAATATTTAGATTAAAATAAACAACCTATGAATATTTATATGTATATATGTATTGCATCAAACTACAAAAAGCGAATTACTGCCTATGCGAGATGTTTGTAATGCAGTGTTTATGAGGGCAGGACAATAAATGTATTAATTCTCTCCTCTGTCTGCCGTTATCTGTCTCACACTATTTGTTTCCATTTTCTGAAAGTCTTGATAACACCATCGTTGCATTTTTTTAAATTATTAGTTCAGCAAATATGATTGTAAATAAATGATTTGTTGTCCTCTCCCATTCACTGTGCTCTAGGTTTACCCAACCATGACGACTTCTGCTGCTGAGAAACCTGGAAATGTGAAAAGGGTCCATAGTTCTGATGCAATCTGCAACTGATTAGAGCAGAAAGATAAAAAGAGATGTGCTCTTTTTTTGGGGACTCATTGAGTCGCGCTGTTGCATTCTGAATCATTTATAGAGGTTTAATTGCACATGATTAAAAAAGAGATAGAGCCAGAAGAGCCTGACGACATGTTCTCGTTAATCATTTTGAATAAGTGAGAAGTGAAATGAGCAAATGACACTTCCTTTGGTTATTCTGCTGATAAAACAAATGTAAAATCACAGCAGTAGTGTTTAAAAGGTCAGGACTGTACATTTTCACTTCGCTAAAGATCTGCCACAAAGGGTTTGTATGTGTCTAATGCAATGATACTCTGGAGACACATTTGGCTGGAAACTATATTAGAATATAATTTCAAAAAGCAATCTTAAGAAAATATTCATATTCGTTCAGCTTAGTCTCTTATTTATCAGGGATCGCCACAGCGGAATGAACCGCCAACTATTCAAGCATATGTTTTATGCAGTGGATGCCCTTCCAGCGGCAACCCAGTACTAGGAAACATCCATACACACATTCAACACTCACTCACATTCACACACGCACGCACACACACACGCACGCACACACACACACACACACACACATACACTACGGCCAATTTAGTTTATTCAATTCCCCTATAGCGCATGTTTAGATTGTGGGGGAAACAGGAGCACCCGGAGGAAACCCACGCCAACACGGGGAGAACATGCAAACTCCACACAGAAATGCCAACTGGTCTAGCGAGGACTCAAACCAGCGACCTTCTTGCTGTGAGGCGACAGTGCCCCAGTAAGAAAATATAAATGTAATAATACATAATACATGTAAATATAGGATGTAATAACAATAATGGTAAAAAAATGCCAAAAAACAACAATTAAGATAAAAATAAATCAATAAATTATTTTATAATCAATAATAAAAAAACTTTAAGTAATTATTACAATACTATAATACAGAGATGCCCAAAGTAAGGTCCGCGGGCCAAAGTTAGCCCATTGTAACCTTTGACTTGGCCCATCATCCCATCTGAGAGGAGAAGTGAGTATGATGGAGAGGGTTGGGACGAACGCCTGTAACACAGAGATCGTCATTTCTAATTTGGCGTAACCTTTATTGTTTGTTTTATTGCTGAGCTACAAAAAAAGCAAACTTAATTTTTTTAAATGTAAATACTGACGGATAGAGGACTATGCAGAAGACATCGGCAAGCAAACCAAGGCAAAAACTTGTGTAATTCTGTTATAAATGAGATTGTTTTGTTTTTATTGTAGTAAGTTCATTATTAAATGTAAAAACCTGTATTAGTTAAGGGCCTCACGGTGGCGGAGTGGGTAGCACGATCGCCTCACAGCAAGAAGGTTGCTGGTTTGAGCCCCGGCTGGGTCAGTTGGCATTTCTGTGTGGAGTTTGCATGTTCTCCCTGTCTTGGCGTGGGTTTCCTCCGGGTGCTCTGGTTTCCCCCACTAGTCCAAAGACATGCGGTACAGGTGAATTGGGTAAGCTAAATTGTCTATAGTGTATGTGTGTGAATGAGTGTGTGTGGATGTTTCCCAGTGATGGGTTGCAGCTGGAAGGGCATCCGCTGCGTAAAACATATGCTGGATAAGTTGGCGGTTCATTCTGCTGTGGCGACCCCAGATTAATAAAGGGACTAAGCCGAAATGAAAATGAATGAATAAATGAATGTATTAGTTAATACAAAGCAATGTTTTCTAGTTAATTTTAAATATTATTAAATAAACTAGGAAATTACCCAGTTAGCCTATATTTACCTTCAGCCCAGTAGCCTCAATTAAGTTTGGTTTTTGGCCCTTCATAAGAAAAGGTTTGGGCACCCCTGCTATTCATTCATTCATTCATTAATTTTCTTTTCGGCTTAGTCACTTTATTAATCTGGAGTCACCACAGCGGAATGAACCACCAACTTATCCAGCATATGTTTTAGTCAGCGGATACCCTTCCAGCTGCAACCCAGTACTGGGAAACATCCATACACACTTATTCACACACATACACTACAGACAATTTAGTTTACCCAATTCACCTATAGCGCATGTGTTTGGACTGTGGGGGAAACCGGAGCACCCAGAGGAAACCCACGCCAACACAGGGAGAACATGCAAACTCCACACAGAAATGCCAACTGACCCAGCTGAGGCTTGAACCAGCGACCTTCTTGCTGTGAGGCGATTGTGCATATATGCATATGCATATATATATTGCTAAAATGTTTTTTAAGTTTATTTACATACATATACATTTTTAAGCATATATGTGTATATATATATATAATTAATTTAAAAATACATTAACGTAACAAATTTTTGTTTATCTAAAAATATCTAAATCGTCTAAAGCAAGCAATATACTTTAAAATATTACTTTTTTACTTGATACTAAAATACATATATTTTGAATATATTTTGATATATGAATGTCGAAATCAAATATGATTTCGATTTAAAAATATATATTTTATTGAGCGAAAGTCACAAAATACCCTCTATTTAAACTATATTTCATCCCTTTTCTTTTTTTGCAATGCAGTTTACTTTGTAACTTGATGTATTTGAGATTTAAATAGCATAGTTGTTTCTGCATGTGAGCTGTGATTGAGTAATTCTGATTAAATAAGTAGGCTGTGTTTGTCTGTTCGTGTGATGAATGAGATAATGTTTGTGTGATCAGTGTGTGTATTCACGTGACTGACTTATGTGTTTGTCAAAAGGTTAATTATCGTGTGTCTGTGTGTGTGTGTGTGTGTGATACAATCAACTCCGTCTGCATAATAAATGTGCTATTGTTAGTGTGATGTACTTATGTCTGTGCGTGTGCGCGCGCTCGCTGGAATGTCACGTGATTTGTGTCATATGACCACAGCTGTATAAGTTTAGTAACGCACGCCTGGTCAACAGTACTGCAGGTACGCGGAAGGACGAGAAGGATACGCATTTTTTCGGTCCTTGCGTCTGGTTATTATTGAACCCCGCGTTTATTTCTGCTGTTTGTCCTCCGTCTGGCTGCCATAAGGATGCGCGCGCTTTCTGTTATTGTTTTGTTTGCGTTTTTCGCCGGGACTGCGGCCGATACTCCGGCAAACTGCACCTATGAGGACCTGCTGGGCACCTGGATCTTCAGTGTGTCCAATGTGGGTCAGGACAGGACCATCAACTGCTCCAGTACAGGTCAGAAAAACACATTTCGGAAGTACAAGGTTGCTTTCGGTTTCATATCGACATCCGGATATTGATTTTGTTTACTTTTATAAGGTAACATTACTCCTTGCTGAAAACACATTTGAGGTAAATAAATATAATTTCAGAAAAGTATTGTTTGCAAGTTCTAAATCGGGAAATCATATTAGCAGCAAATGACCTTCAAAGTACAACATTACAGTCAATTAAATAGTGCTAATGTTGTTTTGAATCAGTCTTACATGCTATTTCAGACCCAATATTCAAAGTAGCGTAGGTAAACAATATATAGAGCATGTCACATTGAGGTAAAGGTATATTAAGTTATATTCGTTCATTTTTAAAAAGCGACACGGTAGATATATTGTTTACCTCTACTTTGAATTCACTCGTTCAGACTTTCTTCATACTTTCTAATCATATTAGCAGCCAATGACTATCAAAGTACAGCATTGTTTACAGTCAATTAAATAGTGCTAATGTTGTTTTGAAGTCACTAGTTCCTAGATATGATTTTATACCGAATATTTAAAGTACCATAGTAAACGATATAGGAAGTGTGTCACTGAACGAATGTGTGAATATAAAACCAACTTTACCTCTATGCATGTCACAAGATGTCACTGAACGAATATGCACATATAAAACCAACTTTAACGCAATAATCCTAATGGAGTTTTATTTACTCGGTTTACTTTTACACAGTAATTTTACTCCTTGTTACATCCTGCTGAAACAAACAAACAAGCAATAGAAACCGTCATATAATTTGTGTTTTTTTAAATGCCTATAATGGAAAATTCTATTGGTTTTAATGGAGTTAATGATCCTGTGAGTCTCTACTGGTAGTTTTTGCCTTGTATTGGTGGCATGTTAAAACCAATAAAGCCAAATGGAGTTTGTCCCAAAACCCAATAGGACATTTCAAACTGTAAAGTTTTTAAAGAGTAAAATGACGTGGTTAGTAATGTTATAATGGTTATGCAAGGGAAATTGGTTTTAAAACTACAATGGTGTCATTTCTAAAACCTACTTTACCTCAAATCAACTTTTTTTGGTTTTATATTCACACCCCAAAACATATTAGAAAACATTAAAATGTAATTGTTTTAATTGTATAAGTGCTATAATGTTTAATAGGATTTATACTGGATACTCTTATACTCTTGAAATTTATACTCTTACTTGAAATTATCTTTGCTCAAAAAAAACACCTAACAATAGAAACTTTCATAGGATTTTGTAATGGCTTTGATGGTTATATTGGTTATTATATATTAGTTTTAATGGATTTAACTGTAACAATCATTTGAGTTTCTACTGGTAATTTTAGCCTTTTATTGGTGGTGTTAAAACCAATAAATTAATGAAGTTTGTTCTTAACAGACTAGTAGAAATCATAAAGATTTTCTTGTTTTGATGACTAAAATAGGATGCTTTGTGGTGTTTTAAATGGGATTTATAGTGGAAACCATTACAATTTCTGGGATAGTTTCTATCCTGTTTCTACTGCTGGAGTGCCATGCTTATATTGTATAAGAATAGACAAAATGTGAAGATAACAGTAGTTAATTGATGCATTTTTGCCATTATTGTAGTCAACCAATAAATCTTAATATTTTTTTTTGCCTCAAAGTATTAGAAAACTTGAAAATATACTGGTTTTAATGGTTAAAATATTTGGTTTTTGTAATGATTTTAATGGGATTTATACTGGAACCCATTAGAGCTAATCTGGTGTTTCTATTGTTTTGTTTGTTTTTCCATCAGGGATGTGTCGACCTTGTGTACACTTACTTAAAATAATCTTTGCTGAAAAAACAAACCATAGAAACTATTATATAATTTTGCAATGGCCGGTTATAATGGATATTATATTGGTTTTAATGGATTTAACTGTAACAATCCTTTGAGTTTCTTCTGGTAAATTTTTCTATTGCTGGAGTGTTAAAACCAATAAATTAATGAATTTTTGTTTTAAAACGCAGTAGTAGAAATCATTAAAATGTACTGGTTGTATGGAATGCTTGGATTTATAGTGGAAACCATTAGAAGTTCTGTCACTATTTCTATTGTGTTCTACTAGGGCTGTATAGGGATATATATATATATATATTTATATATTTATTTATTTATTTATTTATTTATTTACGATTTTATAAATACAATTTCACCAGATGACTTAATATCTCCATAAAATCTAATAAACAATCTATAAACTTTTTGGGGTCCCATGACACATTTTCGATGTGGTCTGTGCTGTTTGCAGTGCCTTTCTGTATTTGCATGTGATGTATTTTCATGCATAACAATCTATAAATACAATCAAGAAACAGATACAATTGAAAAAGTGTTTTATCGTTTCCCGAGTCTAACAGTATTCAAGTACAGTACCTGAATGATAAAAACAATTCAATAAAATGAATCATTGTTTAAGTCACAAATGGTACAATTTCTTATGCCTTAATGCTTTTAAGGTCATTATACAATCACAGGCATCAAAAACGCATGCAAATGATCAATTATAATACAAACTCAACATTGCATATCCTGCGACGTGACTATTGCGAAGGATCACATTGCGATATCGATGCTGAAACCATATATTGTGCAGCCCTAGCTTCTACTGCTATGGTACCATGCTTGTATTATATAAAAACACCATTATACTTTAACATTTACCATGCCACCAAATTTTTACCATGACATTACAATCCTACTGCTAAATAATACCATGTTTATGAACACATTATGCATTTCTATGTTAACTTGGGGCTGGGCGATACAGCAAAAAAGGATATAATGTTTCATATCATTCGGTATCAATAATTATTGAATATTTTTTTACAATCCAATTAGGAATATTAGGATTTTTTTATTATTGATTTAACCACATTATTTTAATTTAGCAACATTAATAAGGCAAAGAGTTTTAATAGTCTAGCTGCACGCCTCAATTGAAGAAACCCAAACTTATTGCCATTCCTTCCAATGGTGTTTAATCGATAGATACTGTTACCGTTTTATTGCCTATTATCCTATGTTAACGGTTTTAAAACAGTAAAAATCTCTGCATAGACGACCTTTGTGGAAATGAGAAGTGCATCTAAATGCAAGACTTCCAGAAAGTCCCATGCATGACTGTGCAAATCACCACTCTACTTCCTCAAGTCTGTTAATAATCATGTTTCGACAGGCCAGGCAGTGAGCACGGTGACGGTGGACCTGCAGAAGCTGTCTGTAGCTGTGGATGATCTGGGTCACACCGGCTTCTTCACGCTCATCTATAACCAGGGCTTCGAGGTGGTGATCAATGACTACAAGTGGTTCGGGTTTTTCAAGGTAAGTCTGACTGGACAGTTTCCATCTCGAGTGACACCACATGACTGATCAAATGACTGTGGTTTCACAACACAGGGGAAATTCTGACTTCAGATCTCTCTTTTTTTTATGTTTCACTATACTAGCATGCTATAAATGTGGTATTACTTTACAAATGCAGTTTATTTTGTAATGGCTATATAGGATCAAAATTCCATTGTTGTTTTGGTTTGATTTAATATTACATTATGGCCTTAAAATGCCTTGATCCGATTGGTCTTAAAGGGATAGTTCACATGGAAATTCTGTCATTTACTCAGCCTTTACTTGTTTGAGTTTCTTCTGTTGAACACAAAAGAAGATATCTTGAGCCGGGTTCGCTTTTAGAAATGAAAATCCTGGAAAACCTGAAAAATTGGCTTGTTTTTTTTAAAGTGCTTAAATTAACAAGGAGATTTTGTATGCAATTTTCACGGCAGAAAAATGTTTGTGAACTTGTGTGACAATTTAATGAACTGAAGCGGTGATTTGACTGATATGAAAAGTGACCAATCACAGTCGACCTTGTCTAGTTTTTAACGTGAAACGTAAGGGCGGGACAAAGCCCTTCCTGTGTTGCAATGACTGATAAATAGAAACAAATATAAACAAATGTTTTATTGGAATAATGCTTTTCGGATGTGCTTCACCATGGCGATGTCTATTTTATTAACAAGGGTAAATAAACGGCGGACATTCTTCCTGCCATTCCTCTCTTTTTTTCTCTCCGACAGCGAGTTTGACTCTTCTAACCTGTCAGTTACTCTCTTCTAAATACAGTCTGAGGTCAGCGCAACATTATACGTTAATCGCAAAGAACTGGATATGCGAGCTGTTAAATAGGCTTTGTCAAATGAACTGCAAGTCTTCTCATCATCACGTGTGTGCTCAGACTGTATACAACGCGATCTCTTCTCTATTAAAGTAGACATTATTTATCTTTGCTCCTAGATTTAACTTTACACCACAAAATAAGTCATTTTTATCGCAAACAAAATCATGAAAAACTAGGGGGTCTTATTATTTGTTCATGTTAGTAAATACATTAACTTACATTAACGGATGAAACCTTATTGTGAAGTGTTACCAGAAAAAAAATCTTTGAAAGCAATTGTATTTAATCCTCTCTTTCTGTCTGCATCTAGTATACTCAGCAGGGCTCAGAGGTGGTGAGTTACTGTGATCAGACGCTGCCCGGTTGGGTTCATGATGTTTTGGGCAATAACTGGGCCTGTTTCACTGGGAAGAAAGTGCAGCCCATCCCTCCCCGAGTGGACCACCATCACATGCTTGGATTTGAGCACAAACTGTGAGTGTGTGATTGTGTCAGCACAGCAGTGTTGGTGATGTAACGCTCTCTTATCTCGCTCTACAGCTTGATTAGATCTCATGTGACTTAATCTGAACTGTACTGCGTGACTGAGTGATTGATGTACAGTGCAAGACAAATATATTAGCCCTCCTGCCATTTTGTTTAAATCTCTTTTCAAATATTTCCCAAGTGATGTTTAATAAAGCAATTTCCACAATATTCGTAATATATATATGTATGTATATATATATATATATATATATATATATATATATATATATATATATTTCTTTTGGAGAAAGACTTATTTGATGTCTTATGGCTGTTTTTAAAGAATAGCCATGTTAATAAAGGCTTTTTAATTTTTTCACTTACTTTACGAGTGCCTTGGAGTTGTGGTTTTGTTGTTTATCTTTATGAATACTTTAAAGAGACATTAACTACCCTTGAAACACTTTTTGGTTTGATTTTGGAAGTCTTATTTCTTTTACTTTGCCTTGATGGATCAGGTGTTTGGCTCCAAGTGACGTATGTTTAACTTTTGCCTCTCAGAACTAACATGCACCTTTTTGTTTTAATATTATTTTTTATTTAGATTTTTTTGCCAATTGTAAGGGTCAATATTGTTAGCACCTCTTTATTGAATGGCTACAGAAAAAAACATCCACCTATTTCATTATATATTTTGGAATATCACATAATGCTTAATGGAAACGCCAATATGCGCATACATTTAGCAAATAATAACGAAATGTATGCGCACAACTGAGTAGGATAAACTTTTCATCCAATAAGAAAAATGTGCATAAACTACAATAAGAACACTTTTACAGAATAAATACAGGCTGATTTAATATTATTTATTTATTTATAATTGTGGATTTTGTGCCTGCTCCAAATAGGAATACTTGATTTACTGACTCTTTAAGAAAGCTCTTAACTCGTTTGTTTATATCATCTTATTTTGTTAGGTATTGATCTTATTATGATTTTATGTGTTGTAAATGTATTATTTTATATTCCTTGTTTCTAATGTCGTGAGTCTAGGAAACGCACATTATAAATAAAATGTCCATAATTATTATTGCCTAGTTAACCTAATTAAACCATTTAAATGTCACTTTAAGCTGAATACTAGTTTCTTGTAAAATATCACAGTCATCACGGCAAAGGTAAAAGAGATCATTCATTGATTTTCTTTTCGGCTTAGTCCCTTTATTAATCTGGGGTCACCACAGCGGAATGAACCGCCAACTTATCCAGCATATGTTTTTACACAGCAAATGCCCTTCCAGCTGCAACCCATCACTGGGAAACATCCATACACTCATTCACTACGGACAATTTAACCCAATTCACCTAAACCGCATGTCTTTGGACTTGTGGGGGAAACCGGAGCACCCGGTGGAAACCCACACCAACATGGGGAGAACATCAGAATCGGTTTTATGCAAACTCCACACAGAAATGCCAACTGACCCAGCCGAGGCTCGAAGCAGCGACCTTGTTGCTGTGAGGTGATCGTGCTACCCACTGTGCCACCGTGGGGCTGTAAAAGAAATCAGTGAGAATTAATAACTATTATATTTAAAAACCTGTTGGAAACAAACTAAAACTTGGGAAATATTTGATAAAGAATAAAACAGGACTTTCTTCAAGTGTAGTTATGGGTTTGCATCATAACCATCTTTTATTATGTCTAGGCTGATGAAGCTGCCGTACACGAACAACATGATGTTTGTGGATGAAATAAACTCCGTTCAGAAGTCTTGGAAGGCAACGGCGTACAGTTTTCATGAGACCCTGACCATACACGAGATGCTGAGAAGATCAGGAGGACCTGCCTCCAGGATTCCACGGTACTCTTCAGATTATTATTTTCTTTTATTTTAATTTATTTTTTTATTATTATTTTTGCTGTCTCGTATGTGATGTGTATGTCTTTGTCAGGGGCGTTTTGTTTTTGCCCATAACTGTAAAGAGCAGGTTATACGGTATTTTAAAGTGTCATAATGTTTGAGTCCCCTACAATAGCTTTAAGTGTATCTAAGGTCAGAAAACATAGTAAGTTTCTCTGAATCTGTATTTATTATTAAAATCACTTGCAGTGATTTTAAAATATGATTCGATTGAATCAATTCAGGGATTCAGGTCTGTAAGCCCCTCCCCTATCATAAGCCAACTGTGCTCTGATTGGTCAGCTGTGGTTGTGATTGGTCAAATCAAGTTTTGATTTGGTCTTTCTGTATCTATTCATTCATTTTCATTTCGGCTTATTCCCTTTATTAATCTGGGGTCGCCACAGCGGAATGAACCGCCAACTTATCCAGCATATGTTTTACGCAGCAGATGCCCTTCCAGCTGCAACCCATCACTGGGAAACATCCATACACACCCATTCACACACATACACTACGGACAATTTAGCCTACCCAATTCACCTATACCGCATGTCTTTGGACTTGTGAGGGAAACCAGAGCACGGGGAGAACATGCAAACTCCACACAGAAATGCCAACTGACCCAGCCGAGGCTCGAACCAGCGACCTTCTTGCTGTGAGGCGATCGTGCTACCCACTGCGCCACCGTGAGGCCTTTCTGTATCTATCTGTGTCTGAAATTAAAGGCTGGTATCTCGTGGGTGGCATGGATTATGCAAAAGTATTACTTTGATCATGTTGAAGGTAGCAGGCAAATGATTTGAAAATATAATGACTCCTTAAGGTGATTCAGAGTTTCTTTTGAGAGACGATATCATTGTTTATCATGCATTGTTTGCGGACATTGCATTACGAACCACAAATAAGAATTTTAAATCAAAATGGCCCGCTGCTCGTAGTTAATTATTATTATTTTTAATATGGGCTGACACTGCGGCTGGCTTAGTCCTTTCGTGAATATTTCATGAATAAATGCACTAAATCTATCTGTTGGCTCTCAAACCAATCAATGATACTAAAACATCAGAAAATCCCAGCCTTTATAATGCATGATTTATTAAATGGGGCTTGACCGTAAAGATCACCTGATGACCCAGAGTGAGTGTGAGAAACACTGCATGTCTGGACATTGCTTTCTGCAGTCATAATAAAAGCTTATCATTTTAATTATTTATGTACTTGCTTGCTTTATTTTTTACTTCTGTTTAGTTATTTGCTTGCTTGCTTCTTATTAACTTATTTTTAATTGCTTGCTTAATTACTAAAAAAAAAAATAATAATAATAAATAAAAAATTATATATATATATATATATATATATATATATTACATATAACTCATTTACAACTTATTTTCCTTCTTGTTTATTACTTGTTTACTTCTTTACTTATTAACGTATTTTAAAAGAAAATATTTGTTTACTTGTTACTCATTTGAGTTTTTTACTTATTTAAAAATGATTTGTTTACTTGTTTACTCATGTTTTTTACATATTTACTTTTTATTTGCTTAATTGCTTGCTTGACTTATTTACACTTTTTTTTACTTGTTTACTTTTTTACATATTTGCTTGCTTGTTTCTTATTTAAAAAAAAACTGACTTATTTTTTACTTATTTGTACTTAATTTGCTTGCTTGTTTCTTACTTGCTTGCTTGCTTATTTACTTTTGAACATCCCGTTAAATCCTTAAACTACACTATCTCCATCCTGTTTTGTGCACAAGCACCGTCTCGACCTGCTCACAAACTCCAAATTGAGTCCTTTTTTTCTGTATTTTTGCAGACAAATGCATATAAAAGTATGTCAAAATACAAAATCCACTTTCTTTTAAACATGTTTGTACCTTTTTTAAAAGCGTGAACCTATATTTAATTTATACAGTGAAGACTATTTGATTTTTATGTGATGAGTCTTGTTGGATCATTAACTCAAATGATTGATTTAGGAGAGAAATGACTCTTTCGAAATGGTTCATTGAATCATTGAATCATTTCATCTTTATATGAAGAAATGATCCACTCAGGGATAAAACGCCACAGTGTTACTCCGAGTTATTCTTCTTCGGCTTTTATTTGGAACTATTTTCATTGATAGAGAAATAGAGAAAATACTGTAAAATGTAATGTTCAATATGCTCTTCTTGTTGGTCAAACTGTTATGTTAAATTAATATCACACATCTCACAGGTATTAGGAGTTTCGACCCAGAGATTTTATTTTGGTGCATCCGTATATTTTTTAAATAAATATAACAAACAAAAAACAAGCAGGCATGGTTAATTATTGCATTAATAACTTGAGTTATAGGCTGATTGCGGTCTTCAAACACTCAATGCTTTGTTTGCTTAGTTTAGTTGTTTTATTGCAAAGTGTGTAACCTTCTCCAATGTCGGCTTCACATCATTAAAATAACATTTACGATAACATCACAGACTATAAATATCACACAGCCATAGTGTAGCTTTGACAAATAGCTTGTCAGTATAGTCGTATCACAACAACACGTCGTAAAACTGAGCTCGGGCTCATAAATGTCTACTGTAATTTATTTAGGAGCATCTTGTGCTAAAATGAAAACATGCTAGCAAAACTGTGCGTTGTGTGCTGATTTAATAAGAGCAGCAGCATTTATGAAGCAGATAAATGCTGGGTTTTGATGTCATGTTGTCTTTTTTCTCTCTCTCAGACGCGTCAGGCCTGTGACTGCTGCTGCGGCGGACAGTAAAACAGCCGCTGGTCTTCCTCAACACTGGGATTGGAGAAATGTTAATGGAGTCAGCTTTGTCAGTCCAGTTCGCAACCAAGGTATGATATTAAAGGGGGACCTATTATGCCCCTTTTTACAAGATGTAAAATATGATTAGAGTGTGTTTGTGTGTGAAGTTTCAGCTCAAAATACCACACATTTTTTTTTTTTATAACTCTAAAAACTGACCCTTTTAGACTTTGACCCTAATTGTGTCATTTTGGTGACTTTCGCTTTAAATGCAAATGAGATTGTGCTCTTTTCAAAAGAGGGTGGAGCTACAGATGCCTACGCGTCAGCATAGTGGCAGATTCAAAAACAAGACCAACGTCCTATGCTAATGAGCGAGAGATTGTCACTAGGGGGCGGGGCTTTCCCCCTTGGATGACGCATACAAAAGGAGAATGTCAATCAAAGTGTTTCTGCAGACTGTTTTTATCAAGTGTGGTTATAACCAATTTAATTAATACATGTTTACCCCTTGTTGGCGTGGGTTTCCTTCGGGTGCTCCGGTTTCCCCCACAGACCAAAGACGTGCGCTATAGGTGAACTGGATTAACTAAAATTGGCTGTAGTGTATGAGTGTGTGTGTGTGTGTGTGTGAGAGTGTATGGATGTTTCCCAGGACTGGGTTGGAGCTGGAAGAGCGTCCGTTGCGTAAATAAAAAAATGCTGGATAAGTTGGAGGTTCATTCTGCTGTGGCGACCCCAGATGAATAAAGGGACTAAGCCGAAGGAAAATGAATAAATTCTACAGTACTAAAGTTTATTACACTGCTGGCAGGTTAAAAATGAATGCACAGATAATAATAAACTACTCCAACATTTGGTCATACAAATAGCAATAAGGGGGGAAATGTCAGAAATTAGTTTTAAAAATCACAAGAACTATGGCAAAAATATACTATTTAGTTTTTGCCTAGTTTTCCATCAGTAAATACATGAGGAATTATATGACAATTTTTATTTATCGTGTGCGTGCGTGCGAAGTTTTTAATTTAAAACGTTTTAGTTTTCCTCCAGTTTGGTCCATCTGTAAATTTAATTTAATTTATTTATTTATTTATTTTTTTAATTCAATGATTTTAATGACAAATTATTTGTCAACAAAATTAATGCGAACGTGTGTGAGAAACTCAAAGGAAATGCTGCAAATGTGTTCAAGCTCAGTGTGTGATTTATATCAAAAGCCCTTTAATTCAGCCTGCTACCTCCTACAGTTCAGTCAGTCCTGGGAATAACCTCAATATACTGCTATTGATTGTGTTCATTCTGCAGTCGTGTGTGCGTGTTGACACTGATTAAGCTAGTCTTACTGGAAGAGGCTGGCATAATATGCACGCGACACTATAGAATCTGAGGTTGAAAATTAACCTTAATTTCCATTAAGAGGTGATATTTCCTCTGGAATTAATTTTCTTTTTTTATTACCTTCATTACCTGCGTTTTATAATTGGCTAAATTAATTGTATCTTTGTTGTCTTGCGTCAATTACTTAAATTTAACAACCTGCTTGAATTAAATAAGTGCGTTCGGAAAGTGGCACATTCTTATCTAGAATTAGATTGGTTTGGTGGTATTTCTCAAGCCCCTGTTAATTTCAGATGCTGATGTAACAGCAGGTAATTATTCATTTTTTTTAATAATCTTGTGTTTGCCAAGATTAGACTTTTTTTTTTTTTTTTTTTTTTTTTTTTTTTTTTTTCTTCCCACAAGCAACAAATCTTCTTTTTAATTTAATATTAATTTATTTAAACTTTTAAAATTTTAATTTACCCTTCATTTTTATTTTACTTTATTTTTATTTAATTTCTATATTCAATTTATATGCACTTATTTCATTTTTATTCATTCATTCATTTTCCTTCGGCTTAGTCCCTTTATTCATCAGCAGTCGCCACAGCAGAATGAATTGCCAATTTATTCAGCATATGTTTTACACAGCAAATGCTCTTCCAGCTGCAACGCGGTACTGGGACAACATCCATACACGCTCATTCACACACACAAACACACACACACTACGGCCAATTTAGTTTATTCAATTCACCTATAGCGCATGTGTTTGGACTGTGGGGGAAGCCGGAGCACTCGGAGGAAACCCACACCAACACGTGGAGAACATGCAGACTCCACACAGAAATGTCACCTGGCCCAGCCGGGACTTGATCCAGCGACCTTCTTGCTGTGAGGCAACAGTGCTAACCACGGAGCCACCATGCCGCCCCATTTATTTATTCATTCATTCATTTTCTTTTCGGCTTAGTGCCTTTTATTAATATGGGGTCGCCACAGTGGAATGAACCGCCAACTTATCCAGCATATGTTTTACGCAGCAGATGCCCTTCCAGCTGCAACCCATCACTGGGGAACACCCATGCACACCCATTTACACTTATACACTACGGACAATTTTGCTTACCCAATTCACCTATAGCGCATGTCTTTGGACTTGTGGGGGGAAACCGGAGCACCCGGAGGAAACCCACGCGAACACAGGGAGAACATGCAAACTCGCCGCCCCATTTAATGTTATTAATATAAGCAAACAGATGCTTTACCAGTTTTATTAGTTTCCTTCCACTTGTACTAACTCAATCTGCTCTCTGCCTATTTTTCTCTGGTCTCATTTACAGTAAAAAAAAAAAAAGTATTTTCTTCTGAAATAAGCGTGAGCACATGATCTGCTCTTGAGGCGAGTCTAGAGTGTCTTTTTTTTTTCTTTAGTACAGTCGGATAGGGTCTGTCTTTTGTCGAGAGCTGCTTCAGATACTCTAGATGCATCAGAGTAGGATTAATGATGCCTCTGTAGGATGAGGAAAAGTGTTTATTTTTCATCTCTGAATGATTTCTGTCTTCAGCTCAGTGCGGTAGCTGCTATTCTTTCGCCACTATGGGAATGCTGGAGGCGCGAGTGCGGATCCAGACCAACAACACCCAGCAGCCGGTATTCAGTCCGCAGCAGGTGGTGTCCTGCTCGCAGTATTCACAAGGTAAAAACGCTCAATGCCTGAGTTACTAATACTAACATGAAGTGAATCCCTTTATAGTTTGCGTAAAAAGAAGCAAATCCCAAATGTGAATGGACCCTTTTCACATTTCCGGGTTTCTCAGCAGCAGAAGTCGTCATAGTTGGGTTAACTTGGAGTGCAGTGAATGGGAGAGAACGACAGATATGATTTTTTACAATCCTATTTGCTGAAATAATAAAATAAAAAATCGATGATGGTGCTATCAAGACTTTCAGAAAAAAGGACAAAAATAGTAAGAGACTGATAACTGCAGCCAGAAGAGAGAATAACGTCAAATTCACTGTCCTGCCCCCATAGACGCTGCATTACAAACACCTCGCATAAGCGGTCATTTGTTTTCTGTAATTTGATGCAAAGATGATGTAATGCATGCATAAATGCATATAAATGTTCATAGGTTTTTATTTATTTTATTTAAATATTAAAACCGTACAAGGATTTAAGATGCTTATGACCGATAACGGGTCATAACAGTCTTGTGAAAAGGGTCCATTAGATGCGATTCCATCAAGTTGTTAGAGTGGCCGACTGTAGTATTGGTAACCTAGCAACCAACAGTAAACAAGGCAAGCGTGATAGTCACATGAGTGTAATGTTCACTACTTCAGAGTGACGTAGTTTGGCTAATGTGTTTCCATCTCCTGTTATGCGAATTAACAATTTATTTTTATATTTTTTTTTTAATGAAAATGTTTCTGCAAATTTTTAAAGGAAAGTTTATGTTCTTATCAGACCTGGGTAGGGTTGCAGCATCTGATCGCAAGTTCTTTCTTAGACTGGAACGTAAAGTCCACACTAGGGGCTTAGTAACTAGCTAGTTTGTAATTTGTTCTCACTTCGGTTGCACCACAAGTCATGCGTAGTCGCACTGAATGATGTAACATCCTATAAAAAGCATTTAAATAGTTAAACCGCTTTAAAATTCTGCAACTACTGCATCTATATATAACTGTCTTGTGAAAATGTATTTATAAATTACATTTTTATAGCACATTAAAATACAGTGAATGCCGTAAATATTTAGTTGGAACGTAGCGTTATGTTTAAACTAAGTTCAGTGGTGCAGCACAAAAATATTATATAGTAAGTTGTAACTTAGTGTCCCTTTAAGTCACAACTAGGCTACATTTTAACGTACGCACTGCTGGTGCAACCGGCCCCTGGAGCCTTTCTTTAAGCATGTAGACCTCAGTACCTTTTTTGTAAAAAACTTTGGAAGATCACCATAAAGCCTGGTTAATTTGTGTTTTCTTTTAGTTTTGTATTATTAATATTTAGTTAATTATTGTTAATTATTAATATTTAGTTAATTATTGTTAATTATTAATATTTAGTTAATTATTCAATTAATTATTGAATTGATTTACTTGTTACAATTTACTACTGTGGTTGTTGTTGTTGTTTTTTCTTACTGTGATTTGTTGTGATGATACTATATTGAGGAATTTACAGGTTATGATCTGTGGTTATTGTTCTATTGAATTGTCTTGTTAAAATAAAGGCAAAAATTCATGTTTTACTGTTTTGTTTTGTTTTTGTTTGTTTGTTTTTTTTAATATCAGATTTTAAAAACGTGTATATATATTTTTTTATTTTAATTAATTAATGTATTCATTTACTTGACTGCTGTTATTGTTTTTTTGTTTTCTTACTACGATTTTTATGATCCTATATTGAGGAACTGGTTGTGATCTATTATTGTTCTATTGAATTGTTTTATTTTGTTAAAATAAAGGTTAAAACGCGTTTTAATGGGATAATGTCAGATATTAAAAAAGTGATGAAGATGTACATGCTGACATGAAATCACTGATCAACAATATTTGATCCTAAATATCTGATTTGATTAGCAAAGATTAAATATATATTTTACAAGTTTTGATTTTAAGGTGTTTTTCACTAAAGGTGTGTCATTTAAAAAAAAAAAAAAAAAAAAGTAAAAATTATATTTTAATATAATTAATATACATTTTAATTAGACTTTCACGCCTTTGGTGAAAAATGCCTCTTTTAAAATCAAAAACCTTTGATCTTTTATATATGCTAAAATACATAAAATATATGCTAAAATGTATTATCAGTGATTCATGTCAACGTGTACATCTTTAAGTACATCTGACATTATGCCAGTATGTGCAGTTAAAGTCAAAATTATTCGCCATCCTGTGATTTTATTTACTTATTCATTTATTTATTGTTATTATTATTATTATTAATTTATTTTCTCATCTAAATATTTCCCAAGTGATGTTTAACAGAGCATGGAAATTTTCACAGTATTTCCTATAATATTTTTTTTTTTTCCTTCTGGAGAAAGCCTGATTTGTTTTATTTTTAGTTTTAAATTGTTTTATTAGCCCTCTTAACCATTTTTCCCCCAATTGTCTAAACCACTGATATACAATGACTTGCCTAATGAACCTAATTAACCCAGTTAAGCCTTTAAATGTCACTTTAAGCTGAATACTAGTATCTTGAAAAATATCTAGTCAAATATTATGTGCTGTCATCATGACAAAGAGAAAAGAAATCAGTCATTTATTCATTCATTTTCTTTTCGGCTTAGTCTCTTTATTCATCAGGGGTCGCCACAGTGGAATGAACCGCCAACTTATCCAGCATATGTTTTACGCAGCGGATGCCCTTCCAGCCGCAACCCAGCACTGGGAAAGAAATCAATTATTAGAAACTATATTACTTATTAAAACTATGTTTAGAAATGTTTCGTTAAAGAGAAATTGAGGGAAAGCATTTCAGGGGGGCTAATAATTCTGACTGTACATGTCAACATGTATTGTTTTGTTTGAATAAAGGCAAAAATACAACTTCCAAACCAAATTACTTACATTTTCTCTCTCCCACAGGTTGTGATGGAGGCTTTCCCTACCTGATTGGAAAATATATCCAGGATTTTGGCATTGTGGAGGAGGACTGTTTCCCGTACACCGGGTCCGATTCTCCCTGCAACCTGCCTGCGAAGTGCACAAAGTACTACGCCTCTGATTACCACTATGTCGGCGGGTTTTACGGCGGATGCAGCGAGTCGGCCATGATGCTGGAGCTAGTAAAGAATGGCCCCATGGGAGTCGCTCTGGAGGTCTATCCCGATTTCATGAACTATAAAGAGGGAATCTACCATCACACCGGCCTGCGAGAAGCAAATAACCCATTCGAGCTGACCAATCATGCTGTGCTGCTGGTGGGTTACGGCCAGTGCCATAAAACCGGAGAGAAGTACTGGATCGTGAAGAACAGCTGGGGAAGCGGATGGGGAGAAAATGGCTTTTTCAGGATCCGTCGTGGAACGGATGAGTGCGCCATAGAGAGCATCGCCGTCGCTGCTATACCAATCGCTAAACTGTAGAAGGAGCGTTCAGATGTGATTTGAACCCATTCTGCTTTTATCTCTGAATGTTTTATAATGCCACTTCTGCAGCTTAAAGGGACAGTTCACCCAAAAATGAAAATTTGCTTACTGTTTACTCGCTCTCAAGTGGTTCCAAACCTGTTGGAGTTTCTTTCTTCGGATATTTCGTCATCGAGAGCATCGCCGTTGCTGCTACGCCAATCGCCAAACTGTAGAGAGAGAGCGATCACATTTTAACCCATTGTGTGGATCTGAACATTTTAGCGTTCAGATTTGAGCGTTCACACGTCATTTTAACCCATTGTGTGGATCTGAACATTTTAGTGTTCAGATTTGAGCGTTCACACGTCATTTTAACCCATTGTGGTTTTATTTCTGAATGTTTTTTATTATTATATTTTTTTATGCCACCCAAAAATGAGAATCTGCTTACCATTTACTTGCCCCCAAGTGGTTCCACACCTGTTTGAGTTTATTTCTTCTGATATTTTGGAGAAAGTTGCAAACCATTGACATCCTAAGCAGGAAAAGCAAATACTACACTCAAAAAAGATGACGTTTGTTCAAATTACTGATTTAAAATGAGCTGAAACGACTCAATTCTTGGGGGTTTATTTGGGGCAACTTAATTGTTTTACGTTCAATACACTTAAACCAATATGAAGGAAATAAGTTAACGTATTAGTTTTTACAAATTTATCACAAATCGATTGTGTGGAAGCCAGCATTTTTAACAGTGTGTGAAAGTCAATGGTTAAATGTTTCGAACATTTTACAAAATACCTTCTTTTGTGTTCAACAGAAGAAAGAAACTGATAAAGGTTTGGAAACGAGTAAAGGGTCGGTAAATGATGACGGCATTTTCATTTGCGGATGAAATATCCCTTTAAACAAAGGGAAAACATCTGCTTTTACCTTGTAGTACGAAGTTACTTTACTTTAAAAAGGTGAGAAACTCATTGCCTTGCAAGTCACAGTTTGATTTTACTTAACATAGTCCTAAACCCATTGGCTTAACTTATAATTATGCACATAGTTTTTTACTTAAAAAAAAAAAAAAAAAAGAGAGAGTAAACTCATTCCCTTAAGTAATTATTAAGTAAAGTCAACTAATCGCTTTTTACAGTGTTTTTGAGCCGCTGCCTAGTTGTAATTAGTTTCACAAAAAACATTTTCCCCTTTGACCTCCAGTGGCCATGCAGAGCTGTGTGAGAGATTTAAGAGAACGTAGAAATTCTCGGTTTTGCTGGATTAGTTGTTCTGCAAATTACTGATGACATTTCATGCTCATATTAATTTAAAATGTTTTATTTTAGAGCCTTCTTAATTTGGAGATGACGGTTGATCTCTCTCGATCCATATATGGGCCAAATATGGACAAACACAACACTGGATTATTTTTTTACATTCAATTTAAGTTACATTACAACTATTGGGACAACTAAATTGGGATTGTCCATATTTGACCCAGTATTGGGTTACCACAACCGTGCGTGTGTGTGTGTGTGTGTGTGTGTACGTTTTAAATTCTGGATACTTTACTTTCTGCAAAGGAAAATGCTCTAAATTATCATTATGTTTTGAAAGAGGTGTTATCAGATCTTTACAGAATAAAACACTAAGCTTACAAAATCCAATACATCCACACAGTCTGAGTTTTCTCAAATGGTCTCTTAATTTTTTTTCTCTAGCCATACAAAGGGCCACTTTTGGCTTTCTTTTCATAGCAGAATGTGTGAACTGAGAATCAATAGCCCATTTTCCCCAATTCCTCAGACCTTACACTGCTTTATCTTCAGCCTCCGAGGACTTTAGTCTTTACGCTGGTCTGGTTTTCTCTTGAGTCGGTGTCGTCTCTGTTTCTCCAGTGCTTTTGACTTTCCTCTTGTTGGCCCGGAGGGAGTTTATTCATCTTCTTTGCCTTTACTGTCAGCGATTGTGAAGTCTCTTCATTTATGCCCCTTCAACTCTTCAACCTCTAACCGAGTCAAGCTTGTTCTTTAAGCTCAGATCCGTCGGAGAATCAATCTGAAAAATGAATCCAAGAAGGAAAAAAACATTCTCTGAGAAATGTCATGTTTCTGTCTTCGGTCACGTGCGCTTCTGATTGTTGCTGTCAGCCAAAACCAACCAGTCTAGACTCTAGTTTGAGTTTTAAAATGATGCAACTGTGCTAAATCATGTAGAGTTCTTGATCCAGCGCTTGCTGGTTGTTGAAAAGAGGAATATTAATTTGTTCTTGCACTAATGAAGGTTGCTTAAAGTGATAGTTCGCCCAAAAATTCTGTCATTTATGCATCCCATGTCTGATTTAAACCATTTTCACTTTCTTTTTTTCTGTTGAACACAAATGATGTACTGAAGAATAGAAAAACAGCCATTGACATTGGTCCTACTACGGATGTTAAATATCTGCTTTTTTCCCCCCATGATATTTCAGGATATCATGTTTTGTGTTCAACAAAAGAAAGAAATTCATAAGCGTTTACAACCACTTGAGTGTGAAATAAAATGTTGATTTATGAGTGAACTGTATCTTTAAAATGTTTTTGGAAAAAAAGGGATTTTTTGTTAGATTTGTATTGAGCCATGTGAGGTGTTAATGTCACATTTACACTCAATGCCACATCAATTTTACACTGTTTTAGTAGACATTTTGTATTCAGAGAGGGAATATCAAGTTGGCCATTTTTGTTCTCAGGAAAATCAATGCTTGTGGTTTAATCGGCAATCACTTTATCAATAGCAATAGACTAGAGGGATGAATGTGTGTATTTTGAGTACTGTCCGGCTGTTTGCCAACAGATTAGCTGCTTGAGACTATTTGAAGTCAATGGTTTTATCAATTGTTGCCTTTTTGTGCTATTGTATCTGTCATGATTTTAAATAAAATTGCTTTTTAAGGTACTTTTGGTTTGACGTGTGCTTTACTTTGTGTAGCCTTAAGTGCAAACGATTAAGAATGTTGAATAAATGTAATGTATTATATAAATATTACATTTATAGTGATCACTTTTGTCCCAAACATGATGTTTTGTTTTACATAGATTTTATTTTATAAGTGAATGTGCCCAAATAGACAGCCAGATGTTCAAAAAGTGTTTTTTCTGATTTAGTTTAACCGTATTTGTTATAATAAATAATTTTATCAGTGAAGTATTTGATAAATGTTTCTATAAAATACTGTATTTGTTTTCTCATCTCCATGTCACATTCAAACGATGTGAAGGCAGTCATAGCAAAAGTGACGATACATTAAAATACATATAAACGATTGTCTTAAGTAAACGTTAAATACATACTCTTGTTAAATATAGCTATTAAGTACAGCTGTGCGTAAGAATTACAGTTTAGGTTTAAATCAATTACTAGGCCTGTTAATAAAAGAATAATAAGATTTAAAGATAAACAAATAGATGACTTACTCGTCATAGCCGCTAAAATGCGTTCGTTAGAACTATTAACGTTAACTTACACAGGGGAGAAACCCAATTAAAATTTTGTGCAAACAAATTATTTACAACTAAACAATTTTAAATAAGCATTATAACGACTTCAATACATTGATTATTAAGCACATTCAATACTAATAATTTAAAGTACTAAATCAAACCGAATCCAAAAGCGATTTTGCTCCAAATCCTCCCCCATGACGTTACTTCGAGTTGGTGTCGGCCACAAGGTATAAATCGCCACCGCGCGCATCATTCAAGCTTTTTGCCAGTTTTGACCGATACCGCGATAATGCCATTCTCCGCTCTAGGGGTGTTCGGTTGCGGGTTTTTCAATAATATCCAGCTGCAGACCCACACACGATCTAGGCAAACCATTAATGTTATTAACGTGTTCTCGGACATCGTCATCAATATATTATATAGATATATATTAATATTGTTAATAAATATTGTACACAATAAACAATAGTGTATACTATTTCACAAATATGGCGATCAAGACGGGCGAATGGGGTACATTGTTGTCGATCGCCATTCAATATAATACACTGAACAGTTTTCTATCTCTCATTATTTATCTGACAGATATATAATATAGCAGATACTCATCAGAGTTATATAAACGATCTAAATTGGACAGGTTTAATTTACATAATGGATTTATTATAATGAAGGAAATAACAGCAAGTTAATATCTATTGGCTGAAATACATCTTTATATGTAATACAAATCTTTAATTCAATAAATATACAACACTATATTCATATTTTACTCCAGCGATT
>CAIGQW010056839.1:9508732-9533276 GCA_903798125.1 Danio choprae | reverse complement strand
AGAGAGAGAGAGAGAGAGAGAGAGAGAGAGAGAGAGAGAGAGAGAGTTTACGAAATGACTTGCACATGTTCGCAACACCAGATATTTGTGGCAGCATCTCCATCTCTGTCATTATTGAGAAACCATTAAAACCTCCAGCAGTTCCAGGAGGAAATAAAATGCTCAAGTTTTCCATAACAAGCTGTTTGTAGATTTCAATAAAGAGCTAAATCTGATATATGGAGATTTAATTGTTTCTTTCCAGGCTCTGTATGAGGATCACAACTCAACCCACAACATTCTTATAGACATTAACATCTTTATATTTTGCCATATTGCATCCACTCACAGCCACAAGTTCCTTACTCTTTTAAAATATAGTAACATTTAGCATGATCACTTGTTGGGGCAGCACGGTGGCGCAGTGGGTAGCACAATCGCCTCACAGCAAGAAGGTCACTGGTTCGAGCCCCGGCTGGATCAGTTGGCATTTCTGTGTGGAGTTTGCATGTTCTCCCCGTGTTGGCGTGGGTTTCCTCTGGGTGCTCCGGTTTCATCCACAGCCCAAAAACATGCACTATAGGTGAATTGGGTAAGCCAAAATTGTCCGTAGTGTATGTGTGTGAATGAGTATGTATGTATGTTTCCCAGTGATGGGTTGCAGCTGGAAGGGCATCCGCTGTGTAAAACATATGTTGGATAAGTTGGCGGTTCATTCCGCTGTGGCGACCACTGATTAATAGAGGGACTAAGCCGAAAAGAAAATGAATGAATGAATGAACGAATGATCACTTGTTTTATATATTAATAATAATAGTTAACATAATGATAATCCACAGCATCTTTCTTTCATTCCCTTTAAACCTGTTGTAAATCATTTAATTGTTCGTTATTTCTTATACTTCTGTGGACTTATTTTATGATTCATTTAATCCTGTTTATGTAAAGCAAATTATTTGAATTATTATTGCGTATGAAATGTGTTATATACTGCAAATAAACTTACGTACATACACTGAAAAAGATGATTTAAAGACGATCCCTTGGATTTACTAAATGTTTTAAGTTAAGTGGTTGTAAACTATTTGTTTGGGCTCAATTTAAACGAACAAATTAAGTTGAACATTAATACATTTAATCTGTTTGTTTAAATTTAACCCATATCAATAGCTTTTTTCAGTGTACAGGTCATAATAACAAAAACAGTACATTCATTCATTCATTTTCATTTCGGCTTAGTCCCTTTATTAATCTGGGGTCGCCACAGCGGAATGAACCGCCAACTTATCCAGCATATGTTTTACACAGCGGATGCCCTTCTAGCTGCAACCCATCACTGGGAAAAATTCATACACACTCATACACACTCATACACTACGGACAATTTAACTTACCCAATTCACCTGTACCGCATGTCTTTGGACTTGTGGGGGAAACCGGAGCACCTGGAGGAACAACACGGGGGGAACATGCAAACTCCACACAGAAATGCCAACTGACCCAGCTGACGCTCGAACCAGCGACCTTCTTGCTGTGAGGCGATCGTGCTACTCACTGCGCCACCGTGAGGCCCCAAAAACAGTATAAAAGTTAGTATTATATATTAGTAAAGTAATATATATTAGTAATTTTAAATATATTTGATCCTTTACATTTTATTTTGACAAGTTACTAGAAACATTAAACACTGTACTTTAATATGGTTTTTATGAAACACTTTTGTAAGTAAAAGTTGACACACACACACGCACACACACACACACACACGCACACACACATAGATAAACTTAAATGCTATTTTTTTATATGCAGAAAAATTAATTGCCAAAAACAATTTAGGTTGGGAGCTTTCCACACCTTCACAGTCCAGTTTCTGTGCGCTACAGCGGTGAAACATTGAAAGTGACATGAACACAGTTGTGCTTAAACCTGCTCTTGCCAAGCGTGCAGAAACAAACAGCCAGAGCGCAGAAAGTCAATGCTGTCTCTGTTGGAGAACAAGGCAGCACTGTGGACATGAGGCTTGTCCAGCAATTTTAATAACTGCGAATGAAAATAAAGAGTCTGAGTGGCCTCATGCGGTTGCAGCGGTAATGAATGAGAGATGTGGCGCCATTTTGCTGACAGGTGTGCGTATTATGAATGTAATGCCATTTTTGACCACTTCGAGAGTGGGGCAATTACGAAAGGGGGAAAAAACTAAATAGTATTTTCACAAAACCTCCTTTTCAGATGTGGTGTGCTGGCTTTCACGGTCCTATTTCACATTTGCAGGTCGACAGGTGCGTGTCTTGACAGGAAAATATGACAACATAAACAGAAATACACATTTTTACGTTTATGCTACAAGTGAAATAACTCATCTGTGACTTCATAAAGCTTCTAATACATTTTTAAACGTGATATCACAACTGTCTACTAGCAAACTGCTAATATTTTTTGCTAATCTTAATTTCCCCCCAGTAATTTATTCTAATTACCTTGACAGAAAACTTTATGACAAGCATTATGTAATTAGGACGTTGAGTTTTACCTGACTTTCGTCGGTCATCTTTACCGAGTTTGACAGCAGGTAGATGAGAAGTACGCGACAGGTGAACGTCAAAGCCAGCATGCTTCCCGCCACAACAGCACAAGCTCTGAGATGAGTCGCGCTTTTCCCGCCTGCTGATGAATTTAAACACAAAGCGCGCGTCCTCAGTTTAACGGTCACTACTCAAGAAGTTCAAACGGCAGGGTATTAAAAGCCTGCGCTCACTCAGGTCGTGTAAGTTTCTAACGTTCGCGTTTTTCGACAGTAATCAACTGACAGACCATAAAAATGGACGGTTGTGAGACAAATAACAAGCTACGCCCATTAGAAACGATGTAATATTTAATTCCTGCTGTTTCACAAGCTAAACAGTCGACTGCACTGCACATTTCTACACAGGAACTCCTCCTCAGGTCTAGGAGGACGGTAAGTTAACTTTCTTTTTTTTTGTAGAGCTTGAGTCTTCTGCTGTCCAAGTTCTTAACAGAGCAGCTGTTATATAGGACCCAGTCAATGTAATAGCACATGAATTGAGTAATTTGAGATTTAAAATAAAGATCAGCTTTTCATTACCATCAACTTCATCTCCAGCCACAGCATTCGAGGCATATGCAGCGGTGTTTAACGAGAAAATGTTTTAGTAATAACACCAAATCCAAGTATGGAGAATAAGATGTACTGCTAAGCAATGTTGCGTCAGCGTGTAGTTAATAAAACTTGTACTGAAGCCAGAACAAGGCATCAATGTAATCATTTATCAACTTTGTTTTTCTTCAGTTAAGTCAAGTTGAGGGTGCAGCAAGAAGGTCGCTGGTTCGAGCCTCGGCTGGGTCAGTTGGCATTTCTGTGTGGAGTTTGCATGTTCTCCCCGTGGGTTTCCCCCAGAAGTCCAAAGACATGCTGTATAGGTGAATTAGGTAAGTTAAATTGTCCATAGTGTGTGTGTGTGAATGAGTGTGTATGGATGTTTCCCAGTGATGGGTTGCGGCTGGAAGGTCACCCGCTGCGTAAAACATATGCTAGATAAGTTGGTGGTTCATTCCGCTGTGGCGACCCCTGATTAATAAAAGGACTAAGCCGGAAAAAAATGAATAAATGAAGTCAACAAGTTGGGTTTGAGTGAAATAAAATCTCAAGCAAGCAGGGAGACAGACAAATAATTCAAAGTGGTAATATTTTATAAGGAAACTTTATGTGTGCATGTGAAATTCACTTTTCATCTTAGACAGAAAGCAGTTTAGCAAATTTCCAGTACAGCAGATAACGTTTGATATTAAAGAGTACAAAAGAAAAGAAAATTCAGAATTCCAAATGCTTTTATTCAACTTTGCAGACGTAAGAGCAGGCTTCTGGTCCAAGTCTGTTCAAATCTTCGGAAGCCCACCTGCCCAACCCCATTCCCCCCGTCTACCCTTAATTTTTTGTTCTCACTTGAATTCAACACTTTCGATTGCAAATCACCCCCGCCATTCATTACAGAGCATGGTTGGTACTGGATACATGATTGCATAGATTTGTTAAACAGTAATTTAATTTTAATTAAGACATAATGGAATGTTCATTAAGACTTCAGCTCTCCCACTCCTTCCCCTCAACCTCCAGAGCTGTACATTGGGTCCCTGCCCCTCCCTGTAGAAAGAGGAAAAAATAAACGAGTGTACAACAAAAGGAAAGAAAAAAAAATGAGTGGGAGAGAGAGCAACCTGCGACTACCAGGCACATTAGTACTTCTTTCTGACTATATAAAATCCTCTTTTCTACTTTTGATTCAGCAGCTGTGTGTACGTAGCCAGAGGCATAGGAGGGGTCACTACAAGGCTATGCTGCTCATATCACCACTGAAGCTCTTACATGGACATTCAGTAATATCTGAGAAACCATTAGAGGTGGATGCCAGATGGACATTGGTTACGTTTAATAGATCCTTAAGGGACAAGTCAGGGAGTCAACAAGAGAACGCCGGTTGATTGGAGAAGGAAAGTAAATCGACTGGGTATTTTTTTTGTAGCTTTATTCTTCAAGCCCTCAAAAATAAAACACAGACCTGTAGCTACTCAATCTTGTCTACAGTACTCTGCAGGGGTGAAACTGCTCGTTTTTATCTTTTAAACCTTATGACCTGAAGCCCTGCATGACCGCCATGCGTAGTCCGACAGTTCTGTGTACTGGAAAAGAAGTATGTACAGCGTAGAATCCCGCTAACTCGAAATTGCTGGAGAGGACAGAAATGAAAGGAGGAAAAAGCTGAGGTTAGATTTTTTTTTTTCCAAAGAGTTTCACTGATCCAGCAAAATGGGTTAAGAGGGCATGTCACAAATTCCCTATCAGAACACTTGTAGAGTCATTCCGTCCATTTTTCTACGACATACAACCATGCCAAATAACATATTCCAACCCCAAACCAAAACCTCCCACCCCACCAACTCTAGCAAGAAAACAACAAAATTAAAACAAAGAAAAAAGCCTGTTAACTGGAAAAAGCTTGTGCCCTCCCCACCGGGGTAGAGGGTGCAGGTTAAATGTCTAGGCGCAGACTGAAGCCAAAACTGATTCTTTAAACTCCATCCGAGAACAAAGTAAGATTTAATGAACATCTCTACTAATTTTATTAATGTCAAGATTACTGCTGGTGAGAAATCACTTGAAAGCTTGGGGAAAAAAAGTCCTTTTATGGTATGCATCATATGATACGGAAGAAGATTAAAGAACCTGAGCTGTGGCTACAGTCCAAAGCCACACAAACACACACACACACAACCCCCTCTCTTTTCCCTCAACACTGAGAACCTGCATCTTAAACCTCTCTCTTTTCTTCAATCCTACATCTTAAGCTCTCCAAGACTGACATGTTTTTACACCGAATCAAAAGGTAATCCCTCAATGCGTGGCAAGCTTCATCAACAGTTATTCGCTCTTCCCACAATGCCATGGTTTTAACCCCCCTTTCCCCCAAACATCTATCCCACCCTCCCCTTCAGATGTGCTATGAAGTCCCATTTCCAACACTCTTAAATATATCTTCCTCTTCCTCAGGAGCACTGATCTCTTTCAGGACTGGATGGCTGAGAGAAATCAGATGCGGCTTCTATCCGGCGCTCTCATCTATCTAGTCTGCGAGAAGATCAGCACTGATGTAGGAGAGAGAGCTGCTGCGTAGTTCCGGAGTTGGCCCTTAGAGGTCGCTCTCCCCGTACAGGGCGGTGGAGAAGGACATGTAGTCAAGAGCACCAGCCACTGCGTCCGGCCCCGAGTACGGCGCCATTCGGGCAATGCAGTACTCTGCCTGGTCAGGAGGAAGCTCACGCCTCAGCTCCTCGGCTGTGATGTAGTTCTGAAAGGAAGAATAGGTGGAAAATTAGTTCAAGTCCCATTGATAGCTTTCATGGGTTGTCACACCATTAGGGAAACGGCCCCCCGGACGGGCCAAAAACAAAGCCGGATAATTGTTGTGCAATAAGGTTTAGTGTTACTAAATGACAAAGACGACACCAGAGCTGTGCTTCTACAAAATGCATTCAGAGAAAGATCAGGCAGAAAGCAGAAATGTATGGATTTGTGCCCAATGGTAGCATCATTGACCCATAACAATCCATGCTATCTAACATTATAACTGTCAGTGCGTTTGTGTGCTGTTTATGCAGTTTCTAATCTAATTTGCAGGTCAAGTGCAATTCAAGTACAAATTCAAATGCAAAGTCAAAGTATAAATGGCAGAAGTGAATGAATAGTTTACCTACCAGCAAATATTAATCAAAGTAAAAGAAGCCAACACCAAATACAAAAGCAGACACGTACATGCTATAACACCGTCACTAATGATTAAATCGTTGAGGAATATCCAAAAGATAATGTCAGATGTAAGAATTGGAGCTCTGACAGGGACATGACGGATTTTAATGACTGAAAAATGGTTGCGAGTGCACAATATATGGATCGCAAGTGCCCATAATTTACAATTTGTGATATCTCAGTTCTGTTCTGTTGATATGTTATCCGAATATTCGTAGCTTGTAACAGATGTAAATATGACCAGTTTGTGCTGCGTTGGTTTCACGGCTGAAAGTGAAGAGTGGGGTTATTTCTTTGTATTTATTTATATTTATACGTTTAATATGAACGAACATAGCTAGAGAGGTTTAGAATAATCTAGCAAACATTATTATTGGTTGAACATAACTGGTTGAACATTAATAATAATGGTTGAATTGTTGCTAGTATATGAAACACTATAATGTACTTTATAAAATTAATATATGAAAAATATTAGTTCTGCTGTTGTTTTTAAATTCCAATTTTGATGTTTTACAACAAGGACACTCTCATGTCACACTTGCGTGTAGTAAACCAAGCTCCTTTACTCAAATTCATGTACACAACCTACTGATCAATGACTTAAGGAGCTTTGGAGCTGATTGAGACACTCAACGAGAAGTTTGTGAACTCTTGAAATTCTCACCTTGTCTCCAGCCAGAATCTTAAATGAGGCGATGACCTGGTCTGCAGTGTCTGTGTCGGTCGTTTCCCTTGACATGAAGTCGATGAAGGCCTGGAAGGTCACTGCTCCACTGTTGTTTGGGTCAACAATGCCCATGATACGAGCGAATTCGGCATCACCCTGAAGAACAGAGGCTAGAGGTTAACCCAGATAAACCTGGAGAAGAGCCATGGCCATAAATACAGTCACAGTGCATAATATTGAATCTGAAGGAAATGAAAATGAGAAGTTGGTTGCAAGAAAACTTAATTTTTAAAAGATATTTCAGTGGCCTTGTTTATACCTGGTTTTAAGATGTGTTTTGGTTGATCAGCGGTGGTGTCAAGTAACAAATTACTTAAATAGTTAAAAAAGGATGTACTTGAGTACATTTTTAATAGAATTTTTATGCATATGATTGGACAAGAATCACTGGACCGATAATCGACCTAACCAACCATCGTAGACCTAAAAAAATATAAACATATAGAGTATTGACTTCAGGTTGGAAAATAGCGCAGTAAAAGTGTCGATGCATGACCTCAAACAAGTGTTTATGTTTTTATATGATGTGGTACAATTTTAAAAATAATGTAGAGCTTTATTAGAAGGATATTTAATATTTTAAATGGTAAATTAAATGGTTTAGAGAGATATTAAATATTTTAAATCGTAATTCTTTAGCTTTGGGGAGAATCAGTGGAGATATGCTGTTCTAAAATATTTAACATTACTTAGTGCTACTTATTAAATAATAATAAAAAATTCTTAAAACGCGGATTGTGCAATGATACTTCTGAATGCAATGATATATAAGCTATACATGTTATTACTTGCTCTTATGTCCTGAAACACTTAACGGTCTCCTTTACTGAAGATAACCGAATAAGATGCAACATCCTTAAATTATTCTCTTAAATAAAGGGGAATTAGGCCTACCTATTAAGTGTCATATAGCCTAGGGGAAAATGTATGTCTCTTGGGAGCATTTGGGCTGAATGTTTGACGGCGTCTACCGAAACGAGGATGTTATGAAATACATTTTATACCGAGTTATTACCGGAACATTTCTGTGTTTTTTTTATTATGGATGGTGCGCTGGGTCACCACTCGAGACCACTTGATGTACAATGTCACTAAGGCCTATGCGTATAGACATAATTAATGCTGTACAGTAACGTGTAATTTGGTTGTTTCGGTTGTCTTCATTTTAATAGTTTCGTGACGATGTGATGGTGTGCTTTATCTGCCTGATTCCTGCTGAACTGGGCGTGTGACGTTTGATTTGGGGGACGTTCTGAGGGCGGGTTTTGCGTGACATGCTGCGAGCTATTGGCCAGACAGTGGAAAAGCGACATGATTTCGGCCTCACTGCTTAAGCTCCCGGGCTGTTGGCACGGCTTGGCCCGATAAAAGCCCTGGCTCGCACTGGCCCGACAGTGGAAATATGGCTATTGACTGATAGACTTTTTAGATGGCTACCGATGACTTTGGTCTTAAACTAAACTAAGTGCACTACAGAAGGTTACGTTTTCAAACACATGCGCAAATTGCATGCATCCTATCAGTGCTGCACTGGCTTGTTTTTCAGACACTTGTGGATTGTTAGTCAGGGTTCACAGTGCATAACCTAAGCTATAACATATTGACAGCTAGATTTTTGCCCCTTTGGTTCAACAAATTTCACTCCGCATGTAAAAAACAAACAGACTTCAACCTGCTTTCTATTGGCGTATTATAGGTACATACTGTATATATTAATAAGATGTGTTCTCATGTTAAATTAATCTCACATTTTACATTTATGGTCCATGAATGGCAAATAACTTTTTGTACGACATATCTTAATTAGCATGTTGTAAGGTGTAATAGGTTTCACAGCGTAACCCTCACTACTCTAGAAATTTGGGGTAGTATTTACCACAGAAACTTTTACTCTAGTTGCACTAATATTTTGGCAAGTAATGGTACTTTTACTCAAGCATGACTTGTCAGTACTCCTACCACCATTGTTGATCAGAACACATGTATATGACGGAGAATTAGTTTACACCTGGTGTTTAATTTCACATCTTTTGTCCGCTTTCAACCATTGTCCTGATTTCTTTGTGAAGCAAGCCTAAACGTGGGTGTACATATGGGCGTTTTCTGACCTTCTGTTCTAATATTACAAAAAAGTCTTGAACGCTTAACATTCAAGCAAGAATAGAGATGCATCTTAATACCAGGTATGAACAGAGCCATTGTGGTCAAGGCTGACTTTACATCTGCATACATTCACATTTTCATGTGCATCAAATAAAATATTAAATCTATATTGACTAATGCCTATTAGAATCAATTGACTAATCTTTTTTTTTTTTTTTTTTACAGAAATTAGGGCTGCACAATATATAATTTCAGCACAGATATTGCAATGTGTACAATGTCAACAACGCAGGATTATTGAGGCGGGTTTAAAGCTGATCAAGACCTACAGTAAAAATGAGTGATTTGTGGAGTCATTGCAAAGTTTAACCATAAAGTTATAAAAAAAGTTATATCACAATGACATGCACAAGACATTATAATGTTTGTAAATTGTAACTTTAAAGATTAAATAAGTTGGACATTTGATTATTCAGTTTGTGTACCTGAATGCTGCTAGATTCACAGAAATGTTTGTTTGTTTTGCTCTACGGTTTGTTTGTTTTTAGGCTTGCGATTGGCTTATTATATTGTATGTAAATGCACTTTTATGAATTCTTTCCAAATGGAGCCATTCACTTAATCAGGTGAAATTATATTCAATATTGCAACATATAATCACAGAAAAATCAAATATCGCAATGTCATATTTTTTCATGTTATTGTGCAGCCCTAACAGGAATTACAAAATAGACACAGTAACAAATCTTGACAGACATGTTTTTTTTTTTTTAATAGCAAGCAAAAGCAGGAGTTGAGGAGAAACTGCATCGCAGTAGATTGAGAAAGGAGGTAGCAGTACCAGACTGTTCCCAGTGGAAATGAGGAGAGCGCGGAAATCATCGCTGTCCATTATCCCCGTGCGCTTCTACAGTTTGCGAAGGGAAGGATGAGAAAAGGAACAGAAGGGATGCATGTAGAAAGCAGAGAAGTGGGAGGATAAATAGATTGTCCTCAAACAGAAGAGAGGAAAGTAAGGTGGAGTTGATGGAGGAATAAGATGTGTAAGAGAAGGAGGGAAATTATGGTGAGGACAAAAATAAAGGAAAGAAAAGAGGAAGCAATGAGAAACAGTAAAAACAAAATCAAAGCAAAAACCTCAGCTGACCTGCAGAGGGCACCATTTCAAGCAGCAGCACAACAGGTGAGTGAGTGATGGAATGAATGAATGAGTGACGTAGCGGCGCACAGACACACACACTTATGTATATATGGTTTACAAGGACTTATATATTGTTTTACTACATAGGTGTAAACCACTTATTATATGGCTTTAGTCTACCTCTATCCCTAAACCCAACCCTCACAGGAAGCCAGTAACAAATTTTGAATGTAAAAAAACAAAAGAAAAAACAAGTATGATTTTTGAATTCAAAACAAGCATTTTGAATTATGAGGACACAAGCCATGTCCTCGTAAACCACCTTAATAGAATAGATTTGGTCATACCTATGTTGTTACAAAATTTTGTTTGTAAACCTCATAAACCAGCACACACGTGTATATATGGTTTACAAGGACTTGTATATTCTTTGACTTCAAAGGCGTAATGTATTTTATACTGTAAAAAACACTTATTATATGGCCTTTACCTCTACCCATAAACCCAACCCTCACAGGAAACCAGTGGCAAATGAATGTTCGTAAACCACATAAACCTGCACACACACGCACATACATACATGCATACAAAGATGGCAGCCGTTTCACTTTCTTTCAACGCTCGTACCTGCTTGTCATTTTCAACGTCGTAACCCAGACTGATCAAGCAAGCCTTGAACTCCTCAGACTGCAGGAGACCACTGTGGTCCTGTGGTCAGCCAATCACAACAAGAGGCCGACGGGATGGACCAATCAGAGCATGCAGATGGTGAATGAAGGGACCAAGACACAATGGCACAGCATGTGTGGGATGAAGGCAGTGGCATGACCAAAGAAAATGGAGACAAAACATTGTGAACGTCAGACACATGGGCTGATGGCAAACAACTAATGAACAGTAGCTATGACACAGTGAATGACCTGACTGCTTAGACACTCAACTCATGATATTAGAGCTATTATAAAAGCAATATATCCAGCCTGATCTCACAATGAAGTGGTACTATTTTACATATTGTCAGAAACGTGGCTTTCCTATGAAAACGTATAGAGACAAGCACCCAAACCCCAACCCTCATTGGGTGATGAGCAAATTGTACTAAAATGTACAAATGATAATGTACATATGAAGGAAGATTAGCCACTAAATAAAAAAGTTATGAATTGCCATGAGATTGCTTTGATATATGTAGTCTCTCTTAGGTGAACATAACATCTCCCTCATTATTTCCCTTCCACTAAACTACATTTACATATTGGCTACAGGTAGCACATTTCAGCTCAGAGATATTTGACGCACAGTATATTTCAGATGTTTTCCTTTCCATTAGTGCCAGCGTACATGGAGCAAATATTAAAACAAGACCAAGCAAAACTTTAAACTGAGGTCTATTTTTATTACGCGTCCATCAGGCTTAAATTAAACACAGCCATTCAGCCTGACACGAGCTGCATAGACTCCTTGTTCTTCTTTATATGGATATATTTAATGCTCTGCTATGTCCGGTGTATTGTCAATGGCATGGTGCTCGGATCTCGGTGCCAACACAGATGTATAGGTTTGTCAAAAGTATCAATTTTGGCACCAGAATAAAGAAAAAACAACAACATCCATTTCCTGTGCACATTTGAGCACTTAAACACAGCTGATTGGCCATTGTGTTCACACGCTCAACAGAAATGACTGTGATTGGCTGTGAAGGTCATCAGTGAATGTTAACATTTCTGTACCGATTGGTACCGAACTCGATACTTTTGACAATCCTAATGTATATAACACAACATACAAACCCTAAGTAATAGTTCACTATCATGTCATTTTGACTGGACCTTTGGTTCACAGAAAACTATTTTAGGCTCTCAATTTTCATTTACAAATGGCACATATTAAACATTTTGTACACGTGTGCAGTCCTGACACGCCAGCTTTCAGCGCATGCTGTCCCCATTCCCCCCCGCCCCCCTTGTATGCAGCAGATGTCTTGCGTGTGCTACTAGTGCATCTGATCCATGAAAATCCATTAAAAAAATGTATTAATTTAATAAAGCAAATTTAGCCATCATAGTCAGTGTAGTGGGATAAAAACATTTACATTAAAACTATTTTTCCTAGCACTTTCATGTATTTTCACCATTCTGTCCCATGGTGTAACCAATTAGTTAGATAGTATTTATCAAGTTTGATAGTAATTATCTTTAAATAATCTTTGGAAAGTGGGCTTAACATCATACAGTGAGCTTCTCCACAATTTCATCTGTAGCTTTAAATTACACAAGTCCGATATTTCAATGGATTCTGACGGTCTGTCAGTGTTTTATACTTTATTAGCTTGGAAAAACATTATTCTGATAGTGATCCTAACTATATCGTTTCTCTACATCTTCTCTACATCTTTATCATTGAACTTTACAATCAAAATAATTTTTAGAACAATGTATTTATCATTATCTTTATAGTTATCATGCTTGGTGTGAACAGGCCTTTAATCAAGTAACTCTAAGTTAATTTCACACACACAGTCAAACATGCGAATGAGTTCCTGACCTTGTCAAAGTGATTGAAGGATGTGCGGTACTCGTGAAGCTGCTCCTGGCTGATGCCTTTAGCATCGCGAGTCAGAACCTGGTTCTCGATCTCATTAATGGTGCGGGCGATTGTAGTGAGGAGCTGCTCCCAACCAACACGAAGATGCTGTAACGGAGACAAAGGAAATAAAGTCAACCAGGAATCGACAATCAAACCTGATTAAAACAGTACATCTGCGGGGGTTTCCCACTCAAATTCCCTGACTTTCATTGACAAAAAAATCTGAATTTGCATGATCTATACTTAATAAATATTGTAATATACAATATTTGTTGTGTCGATCTCGAACATCTGGAATTATAACAAGATTTTTCTCATTTTCTTGTTTATTTTCAATCTTTTTATTGTTTTTTAGATGACAAAACCAAGTAAATATTGAGAGTAAACAGTAATATATTGCCCATTGTTAAGCCCATCCCCTAATGTAGTATGCTTTAGGGCTGACCGATATTGGAAAACTCTGATATTGCAATATTTTATTTTTCACAAGGTTTGAATAGCATTATTTGATGGTTTTCTGGAGAGTCCAACAGTATTCATGAACTCTTAGATCAAGTACAAATATTGTTTTGTTTTCCATTTCAGGAGAATCAAGTCAAAATGAAGAGTTTTCCCTTAAACAAGCTACATTATCCGCCAGTGGGGTGAGTAAAATAATCTTGTTCTCACTTCGAAATGTAGATATTTGGACTAGAAACAAGACAAAAACTCTAAGAAAGAAAACAATAGTTACATAAATCATATACATTCCATATAAATAAAGTAATTAAATACAATTCTGTGACTCCTGGCCAACTTTTGTGACTATTGTGGATGCACACATTGCGATATCGATGCTAAAACAATACATTGTGCAGCCCTAGTGTGCTTTACATAGTCTTGAGGTAAAAAAAAAAAAAAAAAAGAGGTAAAGAGCTGATTGTAAATTTGTGCACACCACAAGAAATGCCAGAAATAGTCACAAATTTGGAGAGAGGTCTCAAAATAAGCCATTTTAGGTTGTAATAATCTGAAAAATTCCCGTAAAATTCAGGAGACACTGGTTGAGGAATAAGCATTCAACTACAAAGTATTTTAACATTATTATTTTAAGCACAGCCTGCTGGTGGCATTTGATCACCAGTTGACAGACATGTGGGAAAGGAGTAAAATGGCAGTGAACGATAACCTAACCACAATAACAGGCAAAAAATAAAATAATGTGCAAAAACACATTACAGAAAGATTTTGATAAATGGGAAGTAAAACTGGACATGGACAACATGATTTTCAATGCCTGGAGTAGGCCTTTTCCATGACAATTCCACGAAACTCCAAAAGTCACATGACGTGGGAACCCGGTCAGTGTTTCCCGCATAGATTTGACATGATAAAAGCATATTTTGTGTATACATACCTCCATAGTGTAAGCAGTGTATTTGTTGTCAAAGATAAGTGCTTCCTGAATGAGCTGATGGTCTCCCTCCAGTTGGTCGATGTTGGGTTTATATTCGATGATGCTCTGCTCGTACTGGCTGAGGTGGGTCAGCTGATCCTCCAGAGTTCCATTCATCTCAATGGATATCCGACCAATCTCCTGCGAACATCACGACACGGACACACAGATGAAATATCTCTTCACCACAACAGTTAAAAAGTAATATACATACAATAAGCAGAGATGTGGAGTAAAGAGGCATACAGAAATAGAGCAGATCGCCACGCCATCACTAGTAACCCAGTGTATTAAATATAAATAGTTTTTTTTTCTACTGATTTTCGGCAGGTGCGCATAATTATAATAATATCATATACCAATAAATTAATAAAAATAAATCTCATCCATTAAGCTGAACAAATGGCTCTCATATCATTTAATTTATAACCGGTGTGCTGTTGGATTTGGCAAGAATTAAAAAATACTGATTAGATCTACATATAATTTTCTTAGTGTTTCTTGAGGTAGTTGCTAGCTAGTTATAGCTTTACAGCAAATTTGTTGAAGCAGTGCATGTACAACATTCAATGAATCCACAAAAACCATGCAATAACTCTTGCTTCAGCAATGCCACCTCATATATATTGTTCTAGCTTCATCCCTGAAATCGAGGCAACTATACCTCCATTTTATTTTGGATCCACGGTCCAATCATGTTGGCCTGGTTGGCAAACTGGCGTCTGAGATGATCATTGGACTGCTGACGGGTGAGTTCCTCCTGTAGAGCCTGATCACGCTGTGGAACCAGTTGCTGCACCTGCATACAGACGGGAGAGATTACATCAACACTTCTGATCCTTAACAACTACACCCACAGACCTGGAGGAAAACCAGTTTCCATTCTCAAATACAATCAGTAAGCGCAAACCTGTAGAAAATCCCCATGTAAAATGTGCCAAAAGCAAACAAATAATCTCGCACACTATCAATACTTGCCTAATAATTATTGTGTCATATTTAGGGAATCCTGACATAGGTACAGGGTTTCATCTAGACCATTATGAATTCAATTGCATAATTACTCAGGGCTAAATGCTAAAGATGTTTTCTAATTGCCTGGTTGGGCCAATGGAAAATATTATATTAATATCTGCCTTATCCAATAAGATCTAATTCAGCTATTTCTTAGCCACATATTTTAAATATTGTGTCAAAACAAGCAGGCTCTAGTTGTATATACAGACTTTTATTTCCAACACAGATTTTCCTTAAAAAAAATAATGTACAAGTTTTAAAAGCTATAATAAATTAAATATATGCACAAGAGTCCGTCCAGGTCAGTGTCCTCACCAGGTAGCTAGAAATACGTGGAGAATAAATGTTAATGTAATGAAATATATTGGTAAATACAGTGAAAAACGAAACGTTTGTTAAAAGTTTTATTGAGATACATTGTTGGTTATTGGATGAGTGTTGGCCCGATTGAGTAACTTTACATTTAAGACCTTTTTTAAATTATTTAAGACGTACAACACACCATTTCAGCGAATTTAAGACTTTAAGGCCTACATTTTTTTTTAAATGTAAGACTCTTTAAGACCCTGCAGACACCCTGTAGATATACATAGAAAGTCACAGCAATATAACAAGTAGTAATCATCACTCCAGTACAAAGCACTCTATATCCATCATGGAAAACACACACACGCGCACACGCACACGCACACGCACGCACGCGCACACGCACACGCACACGCACACGCACACACAGACAGACAGACACAATACCAACAAAAACAAAAAAGGGTAACACTTTACTTGAAGGGGTGTTCATAAGACCTTTATAATCATGATATGACACATCATGAATTTGAATGAGACTTTATGCATGCTTATAACAGCTGTCATTAAGTGTCATTCACTCAGTCATGACATTTTAAATGCAAAGATGACATGTTTTATGACAACTTGACAGACTAATACATCACAACCTGTTTTTGTCTGTCATAACATTACATTAGCAAGACAATATAACTTGTCATAAATCTGTCATAAACATAATCGTCATGAAGCCATTATAAATATTTCAGGAATTTTATAACAGCGTCATTACCTCAACTAAAGTGCTACAAGTTGAATTGATCACTAAATTGTCATTAAATATTAATGACGCCTTTATAAAAATGATTTGACAGAGTAATGACAGTTTTAAGGAGACATTTTAATGACAAATACAGTTTGTTCCACTGAAAAAGGGATCAGAAAAATATTCATGACAATTATAATGGCTTCATGACGATCATGTTTATGACAGATTTATGACAAGTTAAGTTGTCTTGGTAATATCAAGTTGTCGTGACAAAAACAAAGACAAATTGTGATGTATTTGTTTAAGTCAAGTTGTCATAATGTCAACTTTGCATTTAACATGAAATAACTGGGTAAATGACACTAAACAGTTGTCATAAGCAAGCATACTTATGAACACCCCCTTCAATTAAAGCGTTACCAAAATAAGTCATATAAGATGTTTGATAAAGGTCAGGAGAATAAAACATTACACATAATTAACCACTGAGCAAGTATTGATGGTGTGCAGGATTATTTGTTTGCTATTCTCAAATACAAACAGGTCTTACCTTCTCCCACTTCTTGTCAATGCTCTGGGGGGTGATGGTGGTGTAAGGATTGTTTCCAGCCAGCTTGATGCCGTTGTACTGCGCAATTTTCTGAACTTCAGCCTGGATGGCCTGGATAGCTTCCCGCTCTTTATTTGCCTCTGGAAGGGTTGATTTGAACTGCTCATGAGCTGTTATCAGGCCCTGAAGAAAGAGAAAGGTGGCGTTAGTGAAAGGGCTCTTAAATCGTATTAGACCAGAAATACCAGCAATGAAACAAAAAGAAACATTATTTTAAAAAAAGAGAGAGTTTTGAGTTCATAGCCATTGAATCTGATTCGACTATTTCAAGGCAAATACAGATACAATTTACTTTACATTAAATTTTATAATTAAACTTTATACTTACTTCCAGGGCCATTTATATGGAACTTGATATCTATTTTTATTTAGATATATATACACATATATATTTTTTTTAATGTGGTGGGTTGTTAGCCCAACGCTCAACCCCCAACTAGGAGGACCAGGACATACACACATACACTACGGACAGTTTAGCTTACCCAATTCACCTACAGCGCATGTGTTTGGACTGTGGGGGGAAACTGGAGCACCTGGAGGAACATGCAAACTCCACACAGAAATGCCAACTGATCCAGCTGGGGCTTGAACCAGCGACCTTCTTGCTGTGAGGCAACAGCGCTACCCACTGCGCCACCGTGTCGCCAATTAAACTCAATACTATTCACTTTATACAACATTGTATAATTAAACATTTTATAATTTGATAATTAACCTTTATACCATTTACTTTATACAACATTTTATAATTAAAGTGTTTCTATAAAACAGGTGTACAACAATAAAAAGACAAAAAAAAATTTTTTTAAAGAGTTTTTTTACATTTACATTTCCAAAGTATGTTTTACAGTTAATTGAGATCATTGCAATACTGATATTTTGTAGCGACTTCTCCTTTAAATGCATCGTGAGCGTCTTTGAAATGTGCATATTTTATTCGGTGCTTGACAAAGAAAGGGCAGGTCAGAGTAGCTCCTCCCCTTTTTAAATATCTGCCAATGGCATTTCATTTTTAAATCACAGCTCTGCCAGTGTGAATGTTTGATCTCAAACGCATCAAATAAAAAAATACAAAAATAAATAAAGTGTTTTAAAGGGGGCGGGGCATGTCAGACCCTAGAGAGCATTTGATTGGTCAGAAGATTTGATGCGAAAGTATGAGCTGAGACCAACAAAATTGTTGATTCATATAGGAGGAACTGACAAACTGCAACGTTTATATCTTCTAAATGTTATTTCTGTCACTATTTTGAAGCTTACAGATATCCTGAAGACTAACATTTTGATAGAAAGTCATAATATTTCAACGCACAGATAGAAATAACATAAAAAAGGCTTTTATCGGCCAACACAAATGATGTTGCCGATACTTAAAACTTACTCAAATATGAAGCTTAACTACTTCTACATAACTTTCTTATCAGACAGACAATGCTAACATTCAAAATTAAGCAGTTATCAACTGATACCGATATGGCCACTGATATATCAGGCATCACAAACATAATCCATCTAATCAACTGTATTTTAATTTCGCAGAAACTTGAAGTAAATGTCCATGAGTGAGCCTAGTGTGTCCAGTAGTTACAAAAATAATTTGATTTTCTTATTACTTAGGGCTGGAAAAATATAAAAAATTTGAAAAATGTATACAGTTTTGCATTGATACTCATTCTCCTCATCATTCCTCCCCCCGCCTTCGTGTGCTTTCACCCCCAGTGTGGGTCTGCGACCAGCATTTTTCTAGCTGCAGGACCGGATGGCTGTTGCCATGTTGTTAAGTCTTCGGTTATGCGTTTATGTGCTTGTTTGCTGGGGCTTTTTTCCCCCCTGATCCCACACTGCCCTACTTTAAGGACATGTCTACTTTATGGTCTGGGAGGGCCTTTTTTTCCACCTCCTTTTTCCATAAGGTATCCTATTTCCTTTTTCTATGCTACCTCTCGACTTCCCCTGAAATCTGTGATGTTTGTGTGTGGTCGGAGGGGTCCCATTTCGCTGCATCTAACAGTGTATGTGACAAATAAAGGCTCATCATCATCATTCATTTCGAATGTAGCTTTTAATTAGTGGTTTCAACTCTGAATGTGGGATTTTGCACTCCTTAATTCCTCATCTAAGAGCTGTTTTGAACACCATTTCAAAGTCATTGTTAAATATGGTCATGAAGAAATCAAAACTGTTTGCTCTACCTGAATCTCATCGATGTTGTGCACAATAAACATGTCCTGCAGGTCCTCCATGGCACCCTCCATCCAGTTGTTGAATGGCGCTGCTCTCTTGGCGTACTCCAGGTACAGTTCATCGATAGACTCCAGCTGTTTCTCTGTCCTCTGCAGACCACACACACACAGTCAGTTTGATAAGCACTATAAATATGCCACAAAGGTGTTGTTGACAGAAAGTGTGTGTACCTCGAGAGACTCTCTGCGGTTCTGTGTGAGGGAGCCCAGAGCGTCCCACTGCTCACAGATCTTCTGACAGCGTGCATTAACGCTCGGGGAGTCGTAGTAGTCCAGCTCGCTAACATACAGAAACAAAATAAATTGAAAATCACCACTAAAACTAGGGATGTAGTGGTATGGAAATATGGGCTGATATGAGAACTTTACACCTGAAAACAGAAAACCGATATATATGCTGATAAATATGAATTTTATCAACCCCGACTACAAAAACTGATGTCCTTGTGTTTCTTTCACAGAGAAAACCTTCCACACAATTGAAAATAATGTATAATTTATCAGCTTTAAAATTTCCCTCTAATTGTTTTATAGTGAAGATTATGATAACAAATCAGAAAGCATTTATCGGCCAACACATATGCCAATCGAAACATTAGGCATCGCTAACTAATACTTTTTCCAAGTACCAACTTTAATATTTCATCCTAATTTTCTTATTGTACCGATAACGTTAACACAAAAACAATAAACATTTATCGCCCAGTGCAAATATGGGCAAATATATCAGTAACGAAAATTAAAACTCTTTAATATTTCAACCTAATTTTTTTTTATAATACAAACAACAATGAAAAAATAAGCATTTATCAGTCAACACAAATATGGTCGCTGATAGATCAGGCATCCATTACAAAAACTCCGACTATTAGGCCTGTCACAATAATCAATATATCGACTTAACGTGCAATACCTGGAGATGACCTCAATCATTTTTGCCGTTGCGATATACATTTACAAATTCACAAATAACGTTAAAGCCATTTTACAATGATGTTTACATTCTACGTCACTGCCGTCGAAGTTTATAATTGGACATTTACCTAATAGGACATTTATAGTTTTATAATAGGACCTTTACCTTTATTACATCAAATGATAGAATCTAAATAACCTTAAGAATGATACGTATTTTAAAGTGTTTATAGCTATTTGCATTATTATTCTGTTATATAATCATTATAGGGGCGACATGGTGGCTCAGTGGTTAGCACTGTCACCTCACAGCAAGAAGGTGTTCTGGAGTCTGGTTGGAGTCCCGGCTGGGTCAGTTGGCATTTCAGTGTGGAGTTTGCATGTTCTCCCCGTGTAGATGTGGGTTTCCTCTGGGTGCTCTGATTTCGCCCACAGTTCAAACACATGCGCTATAGGTGAATTGAAGAAACTAAATTGACCATAGTGTATGAGTGTGTGTGTGTGTGTGTGTGTGAATGAGAGTGTATGGGTGTTTCCCAGTACTGGGTTGCCACTGGAAGGGCATCCGCTGTGTAAAACTTATGCTGGAATAGTTGGCGGTTCATTCCGCTGTGGCGACCCCTGATGAATAAAGGGACTAAGCCGAAGGAAAATGAATGAATAATCATTATAGTGGCATAAAACGACAATAATATCGCTTATCGCAACAATTTCTGAGACAATATATCGCACAACAAAAATTCCTTATCGTGACAGGCCTACCTAATTTTTAAAAAATCATACAGATAATGATAACATAAAAAAAGAACGCATATATCGGCCAACACAAATATGGCCACCGATACATCAAGAATCCACATAGCTAAAACTTTAAGTACTGACTTTAATATTTAATATTTAAACCTAATTTTCTTATCATACAGATAACGATAGCAAAGAATAAGCATTTATTGGTATTACCAACATAATGTAATCAATAAATCAGACATCTAAAGCTTTCTCAAGTAGGAACTTTAATATTTAAACCTTATTTTCCTATCAAACCAATAATGCTAACATCTTTAAGCAGCCATTAACTAATACCGATATGTCCACCGATATATCGGGCATCACAAACACTAATTTCTCAACTTTCCACCCATTTGGTGCTGAATTTAATATGTTTTCTGTGTTATTATTGGTTGCCTCTTTTTCTCACTTGAGCTCCTGTGCAATGGCGGCAATCTGCTCCACTCTGTCCTGGTGGGCGGCGAGGTCACTCTCGAAGGCCTCGTGTTTCTTCAGGAGAGCTTTAATCTCAGACAGAGATGCAGTTTCATAGTCCTTCTGTGTGAGCATGGCTTCTTTACCTGAACACAAGCAGACAGAGATATTAACATCTAAACAGATCGCAGACTTTTGTTTATGCACCGATCTCAATTTTCTTGGCTGATTCAGGATTTTTTGGGAAGTGTGATTTCCAGATACCGATTTTGTTTACAGATTCCGATTGTCTCCCTAACTATAATTGACAGCATACACAAATAAAAATAAACTTTTATGACATATTTTATCATTAAAAACGGTGAATTAATTAAAAATAATTTTTTACATTTTATAAAAAGTTAAAAATATTCATTATTAAAATAAACATTAGTTTATTTTATTATTTTCACAAAAGTCCAGTGATTCTAAACTATGCTTATAAGATGTTTTGATTAATATTTGTATGTATAGTTTTGTAGTATTATTTATATATATTTTTTTACACAATGTGAAAAAGTTCCAAGGCGACAAAATGTTATCATGCTGTGAGTGTGAGCGCTAGCATCTTTATCACGCCATGGTTCACACTGTCAGCCGATATCAATACGGACTGGCTGGAATTGGCCAGATAATCAGCGAGTCAATGGTCAGGCCAAAAACTTTTCTTTTTTTTTATCCAATTCTGCTCCTTAGCTCTCATCTCTACTTCTGTTTGGCTTTGACAAAAAAATTATTTCAATATCCGCAATACATGAGCCGTGGGAACCCTGAGTTTATGCATCCATCCATACCATCTGTCCAGCCCTCATGGATGGCGGCTTTCTGACGGAACTTTTCTGCAAGATGGTCAAGTCTCTCCAAGCGACGGATCTCATTCAGGAGCCACTCTTCGTAGCCTTTCTCTGCCCCTTCCAGTTTGTGCCATGCACCATTAATATCCTAGAGATGAAGAATAAACTTATCAGGTACAGTTGAAGTCGGAATTATTAACCCTCCTGAATTATTAGCCCCCTGTATACTTTTTTCCTCAATTTCTGTTTAACAGAAAGATACAATTTCTTTTACCTTTGCTATGATGACAGCACATAATATTTGACTAGATATTTTCAAGATACTAGCACTCAGCTTAAAGTGACATTTAAAGGCTTAACTAGGTTAATTAGGCAAGTCACTGTATAACGATGGTTTGTTCTGTAGACAAATCGAAAACAAATACTGCTTAAGGGGGCTAATAATATTGACCTTAAAATGGTTTAAAAATAATTAAAAACTGCTTTTATTTTAGCCGAAATAAAACAAATAAGACTTTTTCCAGATTATTGGAAAATACTGTGAAAAATTCCTTGCTCTGTTAAACATCATTTGGGAAACATTTGACAAGGAAATCAAAATTCACAGCAGGGCTAATAATTCTGACTTCAACTGTACATGGCGATTGGACCCAGTGTAACAGCTAACAACAACAGGTGGAGAATGAACAAGTTTCATCATTACACAATGCACTTGATGAGTTATCATGATGATAAAGCTAAAGTAGCATTATCAGCTTAACGGGCTTTATGCACAGTTAATATTTTTCAGCAAACAATAAACTTCCGCTGAAGGGTTTATGTGACTATTTTCAATTTTATAAGGTTCCTTTTAATGCTTTGATGTTGTAATGTAATTAAAATACAATAAGTTAAATAGATTTAATCATTCATTTAGTTGTTCAAGTGTAAAATTATATGAAAGACTGCGTAAACGTTAGTGCCGTTAGTAGCAGCAGGCTAGCGCAGAAACTCCATTGAAAATACTGGGCTAAAATAAATTTCCATGTTTTAAAGACATGGCGCAGAACAACAGAATTTAATGCAGTGCTTCGTGTCTGGTCTGAGACCCACTTTATATCGTATACCAATCAGGCAGTGACGATCATTGATTTTTAAAGAAATCAGATCTTAAACGTGACGATTTTGTAATGGAGTGAGTTTACCAAAAGCACTTGGGCTGATTAACTGAATATCAAAAGTCTCTGCGCATATACCACATTACACATGCATTATAAGATTCTTACCGACACCATACGTCCTTCGGATGGCATGAAGGCCGGTCGGTTGCTCAGACGGAGTTTGGTCTGCAGCGTGTTGAAGTTGATCTCTAGCTGACACTTCTCCTGAACTTTGGGTGGTTTGTGAACGCGACGGTAATCACGGAAGTCTTCCAGTTTCTGCTGCATTTCTGCCATGGTTTTCTCTGGAGCGCGGTTTTCCAACCATGGGATTGTCCTACGAATCCACTCCAACAGCTGTAGGTAAAATAACACATGCACAATAAATGATGATTAGAGGTTTAACAGAAAACAGTTGAGAAATTAAAACTGAAACACTCTGGTTAGTTTATTCAATTCAAGTTTATTTATATAGCTATAGTTTAAATGTAGGTTCGTAGGTGCTTATCTATTTAAAATGGATACATTATTGACCCTCCTGCGAAATTGCTGTAATTCTTATATCACTGGGAAGTATTTGAAAATTTCAGAGCATTAATTTAATCCTTGTTTTAACCGTAGAGTGGTGATTTGAGGTAGGCTAGTCTGCTTTTTTTTTTATTTGATGGAAAAAACATACGAATGGAAATAAACAGCCTATGCCAGAAAGCCGGTTCTTAAAAAAGGATTCAGTCCGCGTTTTCGTATTGCAATGTAAATTTTAATTTAAGTGAGATATTTAAGGCAGGCCTATTTATTTTTATTTAGTTTATTCTTTTTTCTATGCTATTGGAAACACTGCAGGTGCATGAAGATTTGAGGATGTTCTGTTGTTAATATATTTTATGCTGTTGTTTGCATTAGTGTTGTCACGATACTGAAATTCGATACCAATCGGTACTGAAATTTTAAAAACGTCCATTTCCCGCGAACATTCGAGCGCTGTTGAGTGCGTTCTTAAACAGCGCTGATTTGCCATTGTGTTTTAAAGCCGTGAAGATCAGTCGATTGATCAGCCGATCGCTCGTGTGTCAGCTTATTAGCAGACCAGCTGATCTTCGTGACTTTTAAACACTCCAGTGTCCCTGTATTTGTGTTTACACTTAGTAAACAGCGGTGAATTCGGTGAACTGGTGACCTTCACAGCCAATCACAGTCATTTTTGTTGAGCATGTAAACACACTGGCCAATC
>CAIGQW010056839.1:9461001-9484045 GCA_903798125.1 Danio choprae | reverse complement strand
GTGTGTGTGTGTGTGTGTGTGTGTGTGTGTGTGTGTGTGTGTGTGTGAAATCATTTCATTCAAGTCGGACAGAATGAGAGAGGAAGCTCCTTCACACATGCAGCTTTAATGTGCTTCTGTTTAACTAATCAAACTCTCTCAGCTGACATGATGATGTGCCACTCCCTGCACGAGAACAGATGAAGCGCACACACACACACACACACACACACACACACACACTGAGGTGTGGTGCTCTCAGAGGAATTAGCTCCAAACACCTGAGCAGATCACTGAAGTCAACAGCTGTCAGACTTCACTAACAACACTACATCCATCCACACTACTACATACATTCAGATAATCCACTGACCAATGAAAATCAAGAAGACCAAACTGAGAAATCTAAATGTCATTGATCCTTGATAAGATATTGGGGGTCTATAGAATAATAAAAAAAGCACATTTCTAAAGCATTAGCAGAGCACAAAGTGGTGGAGTGTGTATGATGATGATATCAGCATATGACTCAGTTACTGTATTACGGTCTCATCACCAGTGTTTCATCTGAAGATCTCTGACTGACTCCTGCTAAAGGGTCAAGCTCTGCATTTACTAATGCTTCAATATACTGATCATTAATGTGTTCTCCACACTGCAAATGTCACACGAATCCCTACACACACAAATGCATGCAAACACATACAGAGAAATGCACACACAAATACATACACAAACACAAACACACCCACACACACACACAAACACACACACACACACACACACACCCACACAAATACAAACATGCACACACAAACAGGCACAAACATACACACAAATGCATACACAAACAGGCACAAACATACACACAAATGCATGCACACACACGCACAAACGCAAACACAGAACATAAATTAACACAGAATAAATTAACATAAAAACACACAGAAATGCACACACAAACATGCACACGAACACACACACAAATGCAAACAGAAAGAAAGAAATGCGCAGACAAACGTTTGCACAAACACACACACACACACACACAAAGAAATGCAAGCACACAAAAAGCATGCTTACAAACTCACACACAAATGTACACACAGAGAGAAACAAAAACAGAAAATAAAAACAAACACATGAACACCACAAAAATGCAAAAGCGCACACACACACACACACACACACACACACACACACACACACACACACTCGCACAAATACAAACATGCACACACAAACAGGCACAAACATACACACAAATGCATGCACACACACGCACAAACGCAAACACAGAACATAAATTAACACAGAATAAATTAACATAAAAACACACAGAAATGCACACACAAACATGCACACGAACACACACACAAATGCAAACAGAAAGAAAGAAATGCGCAGACAAACGTTTGCACAAACACACACACACACACACACACAAAGAAATGCTTACAAACTCACACACAAATGTACACACAGAGAGAAACAAAAACAGAAAATAAAAACAAACACATGAACACCACAAAAATGCAAAAGCGCACACACACACACACACACACACACACACACACACACACACACACACACACACACACACAAACACAAACACACAAAAACACACACACACACACACACACACACACACACACACACACACACACACACACACACACACACACACACACACACACACACACACTTCCTAAGGGAAGCTTGTGCAATAATATTAGCATCAGTGATGGTCAGTTTCCTCATTCTCGTATGCGTTTCCGTCTGCTAGATCAACATCAGCATCTCTCACTCTACAATGAAGACCAGACAATTCAAAACTTCAGCGCGCACACACGCGCACGCACGCACACACAATCTGATTTTCATGTTAAATCTTGTAAAAGGGGCTCAAATTGGACCAAAAATAAAACACACAAGTAGACTATTCAATTTTTTCTACTACTAAACAATAATAAAAATATTTAATAATATAAAAACGCTGCTATTACACAATTATTAATTAATTACGCAAATATTACACAAAATTATGAACAACTAGACAAATTCCATCATTTTATTGGTAATAAGAGTGTGAATAATGACAAAGCTTCAGTTATTTAAAACAATAATGGACATAAAATCTGCATTTTCCTTAACTTTTAAATCATTTTAATATATATAAAGTCACTCATAGTTTCTAAAAGAACAAAAACGTTGAAGTTTTATCTTGAAGCCAGTATCCCTGATCTCGAACCATTCAAAATGTTGAAAAATGGTGTATAAAATGGTCAAGAAAGGTATTCAAACAGTACAAAAGCCCATTATAAATCCATTGCATTATTTGAAGTTTGTCTTGAGGATCAACAGTAGCAGCGGCTCAGAGCAGGACGTCCCGCTCGCTGGTTGCCATGTTTATTTGTTGATTTATTTATAGCACTTCCTGTCTTTGTGAGAGTCCGAGCGGCTCGGGTTACTCAGTCCACCGAGAGAACATTATTAACCCTCACAGCAAACAGCAGAACCACAAACCACTTACACACACACACTCGTACAGCTATCTTTAAGGGGACTTCCTAGAGACATAATGATGTTTACGCTGTACAGATTGTATATTTTATCCCTCTTCCCCTAAACTCAACCCTCACAGGAAACAATCTGCATTTTTACATTCTCAAAATACTTCATTCTGTGTGAATGATGAGTCGTTTTCCTCATGGGGACCCCAAAAAAGTCCCACAAGATCAAAATGGACTGGTATTGCAATACTTGTGGGGACAATTGGTCAAGAGGCAAGAGGTTTTAGGATATTTTTTAACATCCATAATTTACTTAATTTAGTTTTAGTTAATTAATATAGTGGGTGACATGATTGGCTCAGTGGTTAACAATGTCACCTCACAGCAAAAAGGCAGCTGGTTCGAGTCCTGGCTGGGTCAGTTGGCATTTCTGTGTGGAGTTTGTATGTTCTCCCCGTGTTTGCGTGGGTTTCCTCCGGGTGCTCCGGTTTCCAAAAACGTGCTATAGGTGAATTGGGTAAGCTAAATTGTCCATAATGTATGCGTGTGTGTGAATGAGTGTTTTCCAGTGATGGGTTGCAGCTGGAAGGACATTCGCTGCGTAAAACATATGCTGGATAAGATGGCGGTTCATTAGCTGTGGCGACCCCAGATTAATAAAGGGACTAAGCCGAAAAGAAAATGAATGGATAAATTTACTTATTTTAGTTTTAGTTAATTAATATAGTGGGCGACATGGTGGCTCAGTGGTTAGCACTGTCACCTGACAGCAAAAAGGTCGCTGGTTCGACTCGATCACTATGGCATTTCTGTGTGGAGTTTGTATGTTCTCCCCGTGTTGGCGTGGGTTTCCTCCAGGTGATCCGGTTTCCCCCACAGTCCAAACACATGCGCTATAGGGGAATTGAATAAACTAAATTGACCATAATGTATGTGCGTGAATGAGTGTGTTTCCCAGTACTGGGTTACAGCTGAAAGGGCATTCGCTGCATAAAACATATGCTGCATAAGTTAACGGTTCATTCCTCTGTGGTGACCCTTTAATTAATAAAGGGACTAAGCCCAACAAGTAAACGTTGAATTTTCATTTTTGGCTGAACTATGCCTTAAATGTGTCCTGTTAAAAAGTCAACAGTCAGCATGCAGAGACAGAGAGACGTCTGTCTGCATGTGCACTAAACTACAGCTTTTTTTAATAGCTGGTTTGTGCGCTCAATCATACAGAAGTCAATGACTGCTCTGTCACTGCTTGCTGACTGCTGAGCTGTTAAGATGACACAACTGGAGTCAAATTACAGGAGAAACACAGGAGCTGTTTTAGTTAACGCAAGCCTAAAATAATATGTCCATAATGTATGTGTGTGTGTGAATGAGTGTTTTCCAGTGATGGGTTGCAGCTGGAAGGGCATCCGCTGCGTAAAACATATGCTGGATAAGTTGGCGGTTCATTCCGCTGTGGCAACCCCAGATTAATAAAGGGACTAAGCCGAAATGAGAATGAATGAATAATAATAATAATAATAATAATAATAATAATAATAAACAAAATTATAACTCAACAGCCAGACAATGCAATAACATATAAAATTATTGATCCTTTTCTGCATTTTATCTTTAATTATAAAAGATATACATCTCTTAAGTGTCTATTACTGTACTTTCTGAATAAAACAAAACAAAAATAGTCAAATTTAAATCTGAATAAGTAAATAAGAGCATGCATATTTACCTTCTTTCATTTCCTTCCACAAACAAGGGAGATATTTAATACATTGTAAATAATAAGAATTATTATATACATTCTCTAGCTCAAAAAAAAGAAGAGTGGGAAACAGAAGGAAAGTTGTGTCACGGCTCACAGGAAATGAGCTTTACAAAAGTCCCAGAGTGTAGAAGGACAGGAAGTCGGAGCCGTCAGAGAACATGTCGTTCTTCAGACTGAAAGCTCAGTTCAGAGATAAGAAATGAAGAGTGCAGCGTCCACACATTCACAACACACACACACACACACACACAAATAACAGAGATCCTCATCCTGCCACTGCGACTCACATAACTCACAGTCCCAGTTGCTCGCTAAATCAAACTCTTCAATGATTTGAGAGAGAGAGGTGTGTGTGCGTGTCTCTATTACACTATTTCCCATTTATAAGTGGGAAACTCACCTTCTATTTATCACTCAACCATACAACAAACATTAAGAAATAACAAAGTAGTGCCACAAACATTCGATCAATGCATATATTTAGCAAAACAATGCATATATTTAGTGCACTGGTTGCCCAATGCTCAAGTAATATTTTTTGTATAAAAGGGTTTTGCATTAAGTACGCAATTAGCTTGGATATGAATATAAAATAAAGTGTAGCCTAAGTTACTCATTTCCCCAACTGTGCTAAAAGACAAACATTTTCACATTTTGCAGTATCCTCCTAAATAACAGTAGTACAACAGCGAGCGCATCAACTATGAAAGCCTTCAAGTATAAACTCCCGCTGCGGTCCAAGGCAAATAGATTTCCTATAAAATCATATCAGCATTATGGCTTGTCACGCATGCTCGTGAACCGTTTTTGTCGTCAATCTGGCAACCTGCATGTGTGTAAATTCAGAGGAGGAGGGCCCGAGTTTAAAAACCCTCTCTAATATCTTGAATTTGGACCAGTAGGGGTCAATCCTACATGTGGCACTTTTAAAGGGATGATTCAGCCAAAAATGTAAGTTAACTCAGCATTTACTGATCTTTGAGTGGTTACAAAGATTCACAAGATTCAATTAAACACAAAAGAAGATGTTTTGAAGAACGCTGGATAAGCTAACCACCAACTTCCATAGTAAATTTATTTCTTTCTAAGGAAGTCAATGGTTACCTATAGGGCTGCATAATATCACATTTCAGCATCGATATCGAAATGCAATCATTCGCAATACTCACATCGCAGGATATGCAATGTTGAGTTTGTAAACTGTATATACAAATTAACATTTGCAAGTATCTTTGAGGCCCGTGACTGTAAGATAGGGCTGGGCAATACGGCAAAAGCGCAATCGCGATAATTATTTTCCATATTAAACGATAACGATATATACTTCGATGTAAGTTGTTAATGCTTCCAGATTTAAAAGAGTACCTAAACAATGACTGAAGCCACAAAAATTAGAGGAACCAATAAATAGTGGCCGACAATTCAATACATCTCAAATATCAACACACTTTTAGATTCCCATTGTTGCACATATCTGCTGTGAATGGCTCTTAGATCAATATTGAGTAGAAAAAATCCAGAGCTTATTATTGTTAGACATAAATTTTATCGTAATTGAATACAATATCGTTTATCTGCCCAGCCCTAATGTATAATATTTTTGTAAATTCAGGCTTAAGATATTGTACCATTTGTAACTTTAATACCGATTAATTATTGAATTATTTTAATTATTCATTATACCTGAATATTCTTAGACAAGGAAAAAACGATAAAAAAAAGTTTATTTCAATTGTATCTATTCTTTATTGTAATAACCCATTTATAAATAGTTGATTAGACTTTATGCAGACGTACTCCCACTACAGAATCATCCCAATCAATCTAAAATGATCAATTCTTTACCAATAGAGATATTCAAGTGACCTGGGGAAATTGTATTTATATTGCAATATATATCAAAATATAGAGCAAAATATCGCAATGTTGGATTATTCCAATATAGTGCAGCCCTACTTACCAATTTCCAACATTCTTCAAAATATCTTCCCTTGAGTTCAACAGAAGAAAGATACTCGGACAGGTTTGGAACAAGTGAAAGCTGACAAACTGTTTGGTCTCCAGATATCTGGCAGCATCTCTGCTGGTTTCCCTCTGCTCTGGTCTTGATTTTATTATGCTAGTGTTGGTTTGAGTGTTGTTGGCATGACGGAATCTCTCAAGCTGCTTTCACTGAGGAAAGTGAGTCGGCTCAGATTAAACGCAGGCCTCGCGGGGACACGGGAGATCCAGACGGTCATCTGACACACCGCCAAAACCCCAGAAAAACACAACCACCTGCAGCTACCAGAGAACGCCTGTGTCCTATTAACACAGCAGCAGGTTTTTCTGTTTCCACCAGAACGACGAGCCCCGAATACACCTCTGTGTGTTCATGAGTGATAGCAGACGTCACTAAATTAAACAGTGTTTATCATCCACCACATGCAGGACTCGGATGCAGCAAAACATTTCTCTCATTACAGTCTCATTCACATTACGAGAGACTCGCAGCAGCAAAGCAACAAGCGACCATACACTTCATTTCAGTGAGCGACTTCCGGCGACCTCAGTCTACGTGAGCGACAGCGACCGTTAGTGAACAGGTGGGCGTGTCAAGCGACGCAACAAAGTTGAGAATCTTTCAACTTTATGCAAATGAAGAGCGACTTTCTTGAGTGACAGCCAATAGGAGCACCAGTAAAGCTCACGTGATCCTCTTTCAGCTCCAGTAGAGGCCGGTTGTATTTTCCGTGCTGTAGACCTACACAGACCTGCGTTTGCAGCAGATAAATAGCCACAATAACAGGTTTTTTTCTTGATCAACTTTCTAATTATGCAGTTTATGTACTGATTCCATTAATATTTAGCGTTTTCTCTGAACAATGTTTATTTTCAGCAGCACGTAAACTCATTCGCTCTCTGTGAATATCACTGTAAACATTACCTAAGCAACCACAAGGTGGGAACGCCCACTAACGGTTTCAATCACCACCCAGAGCAACAGGCAGCTACAAAGTCGCTGCTAGTGTGAATGAGGCATTAGTGTCAGCAGCTACACTGTAAAAAATATCTGTAAATTGTCAGTTTTACATATTTTGCAATTAATGTTTTTTTCCCCCACTTATTTATATATTTTAATTGCATTATGGGACCTTGATCTTTCCTCTAAAAGCTTTTGATGTTGAAAAGTTTGAAAATGTGACTTTTATGAACATTTGTAATAGTTTAAATTGCTGTATTGTCTGTGTTGGTGTTGTTTATTATGCTGCAAAAACCTTGTAATAAACTGCCAGTACATTTACTGCTATTTTACAGACTCACTTATCTATATATTCATTCATTCATTTTCTTTTCGGCTTAGTCCCCCTATCAATCTGGGGTTGCCACAGTGGAATGAACCGCCAACTTATCCAGCATATGTTTTACGCAGCCAATGCCCTTCCAGCTGCAACCCCTCACTGGGAAACATCCACACACTCATTCACACTCATACACTACGGACAATTTAGCTTACCCAATTCCCCTATAGCGCATGTCTTTGGACTTGTGGGGGAAACCGGAGCACCCGGAGGAAACCCACGACAACACGGGGAGAACATGCAAACTCCACACAGAAACGCCAACTGACCCAGCCGAGGCTCGAACCAGTGACCTTCTTGCTGTGAGGCGATTGTGCTACCCACTGCGCAATAAAAGTCACTTTGTTAATCTGTAGAGTTAAATTTCACTTGTGAATGACAAAAATACAGAGGCTGTTAATTAACAGATATTTTTACAGTGCATGTTTCCATCTAAAGATGTGAATTAGACTTATGCACAAACTAAACCATTGCATAAACCATTTGTGAATAAAGCAGTGTTTCCATTCAATGAGTCAAAGAGAACAAAATCGTCACTTCCTGATTAACTGGCGGCAAATATCAAAAAGAAAACTAATTTGTTGCAGTAGGAAAAGCCACTGTGGACTGTTTTTCTTCTCTAATAAATGAGTTGTGCCTCAGAAGACAAAACACAATGAACGTATGGTGGCTTTAGAAGGTGTGAGACGCTCTTTGGGAGCACAGACAGATGCTCAAGACAGTTCTGGAGATAATAATAATAGAATAATAATAATAATAATAATAATAATAATAATAATAATACTGAAGGGCCTCACCGTGGCGCAGTGGATAGCACGTTCGCCTCACAGCAAGAAGGCCGCTGGTTCGAGCCTCGGCTGGGTCAGTTGGCATTTCTGTGTGGAGTTTGCATGTTCTCCCTGTGTTGGCGTGGGTTTCCTCCGGGTGCTCCGGTTTCCCCCACAAGTCCAAAGACATGCGGTACAGGTGAATTGGGTAAGCTAAATTATCCGTAGTGCATGAGTGTGAATGGGTGTGTATGGATGTTTCCCAGAGATGGGTTGCAGCTGGAAGGGCATCCGCTGCGTAAAACATATGCTGGATAAGTTGGCGGTTCATTCCGCTGTGGCGACCCCAGATTAATAAAGGGACTAAGCCGAAATGAAAATGAATGAATGAATAATACTAAAGCACTGTGAAGACTGACTTTGGCTGAGGAATTTCATTCATTCATTCATTTTCCTTCAGCTTAGTCTCTATTTCAGAGGTTGCCACAGCAGAATGAACCACCAACTAATCCAGCATAGGTTTTACGCAGCGGATGCCCTTCCAGCTGCAACCCTGTACTGGGAAAAACCCATACACTCTCACATTCTCACATACACACACACACACACACACACACACACACACACACAATGGCCAATTTAGCTTCTCCAATTCACCTATAGTGCATGTGTTTGGCCTGTGGGGGAAACCGGAGCACCTGGAGGAAACCCACGCCAACACAAGGAGAACATGTAAACTCCACACAGAATTGCCAACTGGCCCAGCCGGGACTTGAATCAGCAAGCTTCTTGCTGTGAGGTGACAGTGCTAACCACTGAGCCACCATGCTGCCTGAGGGATTTCAGAACTGCGAAAATAACAATTCAGATGTTTTACAATGTACTCGAAATGCTGCTTCGTCCATTAATGCTGTCTAATTGCCGCCAATTTCTGTAATCACATGATCTGTTAAACAAACATCACATGACATTTTTTGATGCTGGAATTTATTTGGTCAATGCATTTCCATCATACCTTTGTTCTTATCAGATAAAAAAGGGTTCTCCTACTCATTTGTGAGCATACGTTTCACATTTTCAAAATGTATGCACATCTTGATGTTTCCATTAAGCATTTTTAAAATGTGATATTCCTAAATGCAGGTGGATGGAAACATAGCTATTTAGTGTTTGGTGACGAGCTTCTTCATGAACTCCAGAGTCAAAAAGGAGCAACCCGTGTGTCAGCAGATCTGAGATCAGCTCTTTCCTGACAGGAGGGATCAGATCTCTTGTTTTGTAATAGGAGAATCTCTGGCACTCTCTCTCTCTCTGGCTCTCTCTCTCCTCAAAGAGTTTAGCTGCTATTATATTGCATATTTTAGCACGAGTAGAAAAATGCATTGACCAATCAACATTCTGGACCCAAACAAATGAAAAGGAACTACAGCAACAGAACTGAAAGCTGCAGCAATTAATAGGATATGAAGAAAAAAAATTGCAGTTTGTGCCAGTAGCATTTATTAATTATTTTACTTTGAGTATTAGGGTTGCAATTTTGCAGGTATAACATAAACACACAGTTTCATAAGCAGCGTTCAGCTTAAGCCAGGAATAGGCATTAGTACATTTGATAAAATGCCTTGGAAAAGCACATTACTGGTAATGACAAAACAAAGGCACTGATGTATTTTAAGATAGATCCCTGCTAAATATTTTGACTTGAGACAACTTAAACCTAATTAGCCATTTAATCTAGGAGTAGCCTTGAGCCTTGTCTGTGAAACCAGGGAAAAGTGGTCTTAAATTCCACAAGTAAAGGTTATTGCACACTGAATATGAAATGTTTGTCCGTAATTTCCGCATGTTAAAATAAATTCGACTTCACGTTGTGTAAATCGTATTGACACACTGCCCACAAAACTTTCGTTCGTCATAAAAAATTCTTTATCCAATTTTCAAATCCAAAAAAGCACTTTGAGAGGTGTTTTGACAGCTCAGAGCCACCGTACATGCGAATACAAAAAATACAAAATGCGGTCACTTGAGCCACTGATAACTTTATGACACAAACAGTGCATAATCCAAGACAGATTGTGGTGGACAGTTGAAAACCCCTATATGCTGGATTTAGTGACTGGCGAACATCTCACCTGCTGGGGTGTGTGCGTTTCTCTGTCTGTGTCCATACATTTGACATACTGCCCATAGACATGTATGTATGAACATTACATTAATACATTACATTAATACAGAAAGACAGACAGAGACAGATAGACAGACAGAGACAGACAGACAGACAGACAGACAGAAAGACAGATAGATAGATAGAGACAGACAGACAGACAGACAGAGACAGACAGACAGACAGAAAGACAGATAGATAGAGACAGACAGACAGACAGAGACAGACAGAAAGACAGATAGATAGAGACAGACAGACAGACAGAGACAGACAGAAAGACAGAGACAGACAGAGACAGACAGACAGACAGAAAGACAGATAGATAGAGACAGACAGACAGAGACAGACAGACAGATAGACAGAGACAGACAGACAGACAGAAAGACAGATAGATAGAGACAGACAGACAGACAGATAGACAGAGACAGACAGACAGAAAGAGACAGAGACTGACAGAAACAGACAGAGACAGAAAGAGAGACAGATAGATAGATAGATAGATAGACAGACAGAGAGATAGAGAGAGAGAGTGTGTGTCAGTTGAGCTCCTCACAGCCCACACGAGGATGGAATGTGTCTCTTCAGCACTTACATAAACACATTCTCTCTCCCTCTTTCACTCTCTGGGCTAATATTTACTGTGGAATGCAGAGAGCGAGTGTGTGGTGGTCCGCCGTGAGGTTTCTGAGGGTCAAACACCCCGAGCTGTGAAACATCAACATCTACAGGCCAGAATCAGTGGCAGCGCTGCATCCACACCACTGATAATCTCATACAATCAATATATACACATATAGCACTGTAGTCTACCACACAACAAGCCTTCTCTGCTCACAGAGGAGGCCTTTATTAGTGGAAAAATATGATAAAATTAGCTAAATTGTGAGATGTTTTTTACATTTAGAATATCTGTTTCCTATGTGAATAGATTTTAATATGCAATTTATTTTGGTTATTCAAAGCTGGATATTTCAGTCTTCAGTGACAGATGGTCTTTCAGAACTGGCTGCTAAATGATCAGTTACTGCTGGTGCTCAATCGTTAATAACAGTTCTTATAAATATCAATGTCAAAACATATTTTGCATCATTTATTTTTATTTGTGCAATACTTTTTAATGAAGAAAAACAATAATCAAAAGTATTTTTAGACACATTTACTTTTGATGATTAAAATAAACAGAGAAACTTTATTTTAAGGCACAATTCTCACTATTATAAACCATTAACCATGACATTTATTCAAGGAACATTGATAAAAATTGTGATTTTTTTATTTATTTTAGAATATCTGTTTTATATGTGAAGCTATATTTAAAATGTAATTTATTTTTGTTATTCAAAGCTGAACGTTTTAGTCTTCGGTGTCAGGTGGTATTCAGCATTTGCTGCTAAATTAGGATCAGTTATTACTGCTGCTCAAATATCAATGTCAAAACATTATTTTAATCATATATTTTGTGGACGGTGCTTGTTACACATCTTTACTTTTGATAACTTCCTTCTGAAAAGTATTTTTTAAATCTATATGCAAATTATGCATTTCTTTCTTAATCCTGAATGTAATAGATCGATAATCATTAAATTAGTGAAAGTGTAAACAGTTTCATATTATCTTGCTTTCCCCCCTTAATAAATAAAAATATGATCTGTTTGACTAAAATAAACTGTGAAACTTTCATTTTAATGTTTAATTCTCACCATTAATAAACCATATGATGTTTGCCTCTATAAACTTTTAAATAAGCAACTAATTTGCTGCGTATTAATAGTTAATTCAGTTCAATTTTATTTATAATGCATTTTAAAACACAATGCTGATCGAAATGGTAACAAAGGGTAAAACAAAGCATAACACATAAAACATCAGCATGTCAAGGCCAAAGTAAACAAGTGGGTTTTAAGAAAACAGTAATAAAAGAGGCTTGTCTAATGTACAGAGGCAGCCCATTCAGGTAGTCGTTGGGTTTAGGTATTGTGTTGTATTATGAGATGTAAAATAAGATCATATTTCAGAAGTGCTAATAAACATTTAATATCATAATAGGCAACAAGCCACTAGTTAATATAGTGAGCATTGATACACAAACTATAGTGTTATCATATTTCTTAAACCATGATTGACAAAAGACGCCCATTAAAGTGTAATTTGTCGTTTACATACCAAACAAATCAAGTAGATTTAGAACAACAATAGCATTACATTCAATTCAAGTTTATTTGTATAGTAATATTAATGAATAATTAATCATTTCACAATAACTGTCGTTTTAAAGCAGCTTTACAAAAGGTGCACATTGTTACAATTCAGAATAGTTTATTAGGATTACTTCATCAGTTACCAATTACTAACTAACAGCTTTTAACAGTTAAAGTTATTATAAATAAGCACAGTTAACCTGCACTCATACAGTATATAGGTGATGTCTATGTGTAGATGTTCAATGAAGTGTATTATATGAAATGTTCACTGTTATTTAAACTTGTCTAAATCACTAATCAGGTCAATTTTTACGTTTTTGAGTAACTCTTAATGTGGCGTGTGATAAAGAAAAGCTGAAGGGGAGAAAGCGGGAGAAGGAGAGAGAGAAAAAGAGGGAATGCAGTGAAACTGGCCGGTCTGGTCCGTCTGGTATTGTCACTTTTAACCACCTCTTCCTGTGTCTTCTCTAATGTTCTCATGTCCATATAAGGCAACGTATACTCTATTCTGAGTGACGCAATAGGCTGAACCAAGCCCCGCCCACTTCTTCCCCACAACGCATAAAAGCGCACACACACACACACACACACACACACACACACACCTGATCACAGTCGCCACACCTTTTCCGTCTCGCGCCCAAAAACCGTCTCACTTCTTAGAAAGGAGTGTATGAGTGTGTGTTTCAGAGCTAATGTTCACAACTATGCGTTTATGTTTGTTTGTCCTTGGGCTGCAGGAATGTGAAGTATGTATGAGTTTACCCCCCCTCAGCGGGGACACTTAAAATGAGGCCGCAGAAAACAGATGATGTGCAAAACTGCTGTGCAACTTCCTGTGTGAACACACTGGCCTGAACGGGACAAGACGAACGAGTATGAGCGGTATAGAGAGAGAAACGGTTGGAGGATTCATATCTGTGAAACCCCACACACGCACACACACACACACACAGGCGCGCACACACACACACAGGCGCGCACACACACAAAGACAGATGCATACATACACACACACAGAAATGCATGCACCTTTCCTGTCAGTGAAATGTTTCTAACATTCGAAAACTTGCAAAAATGAGTAATAAAACATGAAATTATAGATATTTTAAAACTGAATATATGAAAAACATTTAAATTAAAATAAATATTACAATATATAAATATAAATTATAACATGTAAAAAGAAAAAAAGAAAAAGTATATTTGGTTTAATTTAGTTTTAATAAAAATGTATATGCAAATAAAAAATTAATTGAAAATAATAATAATAATCTTTAAATATTTATAATTAATATAAAGTAAAGTTAATAAAATACAAATTTGAACATAAAATTATTAACTAATTAATTTGGCAAAGCGCAACATAATAGGCTATTAAAACCTAAAACGGCAGCAAAAAAAAAAGAAATATTCATTAAAATAAAATATTGAACATACTTAAAATAAAACTGAAATAAAACATAATTTATTTCAAAGTCCTGCCAAGTAAAATGATTAATTTTATTTAGATTATAGAAGTACTAAAATGACTAAAACTGAAGACAAATTAATAAAGCCTTTTTCCTTTCATAAAAACGTTTTTCAATTAAAAAAAAATAAAAAAAAACATTAAAAAAAAGCAAACTGATACTTTAATTATTTACCTTGTAAAAAGTAGATCGACTAATTAAATGGCACATAGGAAAAAAACTAGATGGTTGAATTTCAAACACACACACACACACACCTCCAGTAACATTCCAGTGCAAACTGAGTCACAGTACCACTCCTTAATCAGTCTCTCTCACACACACACACACACACACACACACACACACACACACACTTTGGCGGAAGTGAGTCCCGGTTTCCTGTCAGTGAAGTGGCTTTTGCCCACATCTGTTTTTACACACTTCAATCGGTTGTGCGTGTGTGCATGTGCGTGTGTGTGCGTGTGTGTGTGTGTGTGTGTGTGTGTGTGTGTGGCACACCGCACAGAGAAAAAGAGAGATGTAATGATACCAGCAGTTACTACAAACATTCAATGTAAGCATTAACAACCTGAATGCATACTTTAATTAAACTCTTACTAGGAGTTTCAGGATTTTGCATCAAATACTCAATTCACAATTAATTGATGAATATTAAATTACATCACGAAAACTGAAGAGTCTGAAGAGTTTCTTATGCTTACCAAGTCTCTTTTGAACATCAAAGCTGCATTTCTTTGATCAAAACACAGACAAACAGCAATATTGAGGAACTGATTTTAAATTTAGGCTCTTTTTCATGTGAAAAATACATGAAAACAAATAAATACAACAAATACGAATAAATTAATAAAAATAAATAAATAAATATAAATAAATACAACAAATACGAATAAATTAATAAAAATAAATAAATAAATATAAATAAATACAACAAATACGAATAAATAAATAAAAATAAATAAATAAAAAAATAAATATAAATACAACAAATACGAATAAATAAATAAATACAAAAAATAAATATAAATAAATACAACAAATACGAATAAATAAAAATAAATAAACAAATAAAATAAATAAATACAAAAATAAATATAAATAAATAAAAATAAATAAACACAAAAAATTTAAATAAATACAACAAATAAATAAAATAAATAAATACAAAAATTAAATATGAATAAATAAAAATAAACAAATAAAATAAATACAAAAAACTAATGAATAAATAAAAATAAATACAAAAATAAACACAACAAATACTAATAAATAAATAAAATTAAATTAAATTAAATACAAATAAATATGAATAAATAAATTTACTTTTAATAAATAAATACAAAAAACAAATGAATAAATAAAAATAAACATGAATAAATTAATAAATACAACAAATATTAATAAATAAATAAATAAAATCTAAATAAATACAAATTAATAAATACAAAAATAAATATGAATAAATACAACAAATACTAATAAATAAATAAATTAAAATAAATAAATGAAATCTAAATAAATTAAAATAAATAAGAATAAATAAAATAAAAGTAAAATAAATAAATACAAAAAAATAAATAAGAATAAATAAACAAACTTACAAAAGTAAATAAAAAAAATACAAAAGAATAAATAAACTTATTATATTTAAAAAAAAAAAAACTTTTTGTTCATTATTTTTTTTTTACTATAGTATGACCTTAGTGCTGAATAACTGGTATTTGAGAGGAAGTAACACACAGCTAATCTGCACACCTGAAAGACCTGAGAATGAGGTGTTATTAGTCTCGTATGTTTGAGAAATACTCATCGCAGACTCTCTCTCTCTGACTCTCTCTCCAACTCGGTTTTTGGTCTGTACAGAAAAACCACACACTTAAACGCTTGGGATGATCCCACCAAGACACTCCAGAGCCACAAACTTCCACGAAACCAAACTCCCAGACAGAAAACACAGAGATTTGTGCGTCAACAATCGCAGATCAAACTGACCGCCAAGACAAAGTGGAGAATTACAGAGCTTCATTTAGAGACAGAAACACACAAACTGGCTGCGGGAGAATGCAATGACATCACTACAAACACACATGGCGAGAAAAAGCTCCATTGCACAATATAATGCTCTTCTTACAGGAAAACCAGTTATTTCCATAGCATATTCTGTTGCTACTATGGAGGTCGATGGCTGCTCTTTTCCACAACATTCCTCAGAGTATCTGGTTTAGTGTTTAACAGAATAAATAAATAAGTAAATAAATAAATAAAGGCCTCACGGTGGCGCAGTGGGTAGCACGATCGCCTCACAGCAAGAAGGTCGCTGGTTCGAGCCTCGGCATAGTCAGTTGGCATTTCTGTGTGGAGTTTGCATGTTCTCCCCGTGTTGGCGTGGGTTTCCTCCGGGTGCTCTGGTTTCCCCCACAAGTCCAAAGACATGCGGTACAGGTGAATTGGGTAGGCTAAATTGTCCGTAGTGTATGTGTGTGAATGGGTGTGTGTGGATGTTTCCCAGTGATGGTTTGCAGCTGGAAGGGCATCCACTGCGTAAAACATATGCTGGATAAGTTGGCGGTTCATTCCGTTGTGGCGACGCCAGATTAATAAAGGGACTAAGCCGAAATGAAAATGAATGAATGAATGAATGAATAAATAAATGGGTGAAATATCACTTTAAATTAATTCAACTTATTACAACTAAACAAATAAAGTTTTTTTTTTAAATGGCTTTTCTTGCATGTAGATCACACACACGTCAACTTTCTAATGGATTATGATGAATTTATTAGACAGATAGTCTCAAAAATAAATAAATAAGTAAATGTAGAACATGCTATTAATAGATGTGAATTGATATGTGGACTCATTTCATTTCTTGAGCATTGTTTTGTTATACGTTTGGTCCAATTGAGGCACTTTTAATGAAGTATTATGAGTCTCAGTGCTCTCTAGAATGTTTCTCAAAATACATCATGGATAATTTAACACATCATGCAGAAAAAGCTTTATTTTGGGTCAAAGCAAAAACATGTGTTTGTGTGCATCTTTACATAAATGCAAATCAAATTAATAAATACAACAAATACTAATAAATAAAATAAAAACAAATAAAATAAATAAATAAATAAATACAAAAAAATATTAATAAATAAAATAAATAAATACAAAAATAAATATGAATAAATGAATGAGAAAAATAAATAAATACAACAAATACTAATAAATAAATACAAAAAACAAATATGAATAAATAAACATAATACAAAGAAATATGAATAAATGAATCAGAAAAATAAATAGAAACAAATACTAATAAATAAAAAAATAATAAATAAATGAATTAAACAAACTAATAAAAAAAAATAAATAAATACAAAAACCAAATATGAATAAATAAAAACAAAATACAACAATTACTAATAAATAAATAAATAAATAAAATAAAACAAATACAAAAAATATGAATAAAATAAGAAATAAAATAAATAAATACAAAAAACAAACAAATAAAAATAAATAAATATGAATAAATTAAATAAATAAAAAGAAATAAAACAAAAATACGATCTCTCATTTGAATGTGTATGCAAATGAGATCATTTACAAATGTGAGATCAATATACATAAAAAGATTACATGAACAAGAATCAGGGTGCACAATTAATAGAAAAAAAGATCATGATCTTGATTCATTTATAATAAGAAATTGTTGCATGCTTGATTCTGATTGGCTGATGAGCATTAATCTAAGGTGTGCAGTTATTTTCAAAGAAAAACACAGCTAAAGCAGGTTGAGCGCATTACAGCTCAAGTTATTGCAGTTATTTCACAGCTACAACAGTCAATAATAATAATAATAATAATAATAATAATAATAATAATTCATTACCAAAATAATGTCGTCACTGTACTGCAATTTCTAACTCCGATACGATACCTTGAAAAATATCGATTTTTAGACAACACTACATCAAAACACAACAGACGTCTTTGGATGAGAAACTAGTGCTAAACACAGGAGCAGTTTGAGAACAAAAACCTGACAAATGCTTAAGAAACCACAGAATACACAAAGAAAATTGACTCCGGTCCATTGAATTATTAGAAAGTATTGCACTCCCATGCATTATTTTTTCTAATAATTCAATGGCCTGTCATCAATTCCTCCTTAATAAAACACAAACCCATTCATGGATAAATTTTCCGTTCATAATATGAATTATAGACTCATTCTTAACGCAATCTGATAGTCTCCACCGCACAGACTCTCAAAAATGTGTTTGTTTTTTGGCGAGTTGACTGACATCCTCAATGTCAGCTGGCGCATCATTAAAACAACAATAAATCTTCCACAGCCCGAGGCCATTCCTGCTTTCATTGTTAAAGTCACAAACGCTTGTTCCCTAAAGTGTGCAAACAGTGCTTTATCAAGGCGATCCATATCAGCATAACCGATCTGACGGCAGAATGCAGACAGGACAACTGACCAGCTAAACTAGTCCATCAAGAAGAGTCAAACCTACAGGGACCTAAAATAAACCCTAGAGGTTTCACTTCAGCAGAAACTCAACCAGCGTTTAGAGTCAATGATTCCACATCAATAGACAACAACATTTCCCACGAGGCCTTATGTATTTCCACACACACACACACACTCACACACTCACACCACACTATTAGAGGAAACAAAACTGAAACTACAACCACAGTATCCTTCTGTATGAAACAGCAGAGACCCCAGGCTTTAGTTTATCAGGTCACTGCAGGTTTAAGTCTGAGTCTCTTGTACTTGTAAATGCACTGTAAAAAGTGAAACCTTAAAAGGTTTCGTGAAGTGCTTATAGGGAAATAGGGATAGGCGATATGACAGAAATTAAATCTCGATAATTATTTTCCATATTGAACAATAACGATATACATTTCAATGCAAGATGTTAATGCTTCCAGATTTAAAAGAGTACCCCAACAATGACTGAACCCACAAAAAATGAGAGGGTCCATTAAATGGTATAACATATTTTCGGACGATAAATCTTCGGAGCATCTCTAATATCAACACCCTTTTAGATTCCCATTGTTGCACCTATCTGCTGTGAATGGCTCTTAGTTCAATATAGAGTAAAGAAGTCCAGAGCTTATAATTGTTATTGACATAAATGATCGCAATTCGATATAATATCGTATATCAGCCCAGCCTTACTTTGAAATGAGGACTGCACGATATCGCGATAATCAAATATGCAATATCCATATTGCTGAGAAGTGCAATAATTTAATATGCTCCATGCATGCGTACATTGTTTATCCAAATCTGACCAATCAGATGGGAACTTTACTCACTAAATACTAATGCCTGGAGACAAGAGGAAAAAGACAACAGCCAATAAGAATCAGAATTTATGCAGAGCTATTAACAAAGATGAATAAATACTATTTTACAAACATACATACATACATACATACAGACATACAGACATACAGACATACAGACAGACAGACAGACAGACAGACAGACAGACAGACAGACAGACAGACAGACAGTAAAACCTAGCAGTGAAAAAAAAAAAAATCACTAAATGAAATAAGTTAGTTTAACTTATAACTTTCTTTTTTAAAGTTACCATGACTCAATGAAAAAGAGTTATGGTAACTCATAAATCGATTACATTAAGCAGAACGCAAATCGAATGAGTTATGAATGAATGAATTGAAATTGTGTTAACTTAACTGTAATGCTTAAAGCAATACCAAACCATTTGAGTAGCTATATAGTTGTTTGGACTTCATTCGTTTAAGCTAACTGAACTCATAACTTAACATGTTTAAGTTAGTAATAATCTAATCTAAACGTCTGACAATATCAACAAATAATGTGTGTGTATGACTTATATATAGTTTAGAAAAAAAGTTTACAGTACTCAAACCATTTTGTTTCAAAAACTTAAATGGTTTGCCACAATCAGTTTCCTCAAACAGTTTAAGTTAACGTAACTTATCGGGTTTTACAGCGTATGTGTTGCCAGATCTATTAATTGTAAGTGTTGCGTTGTTGACTGGCTTTCATCAGGTAATTTGACTGCATTAATAAAGCAGTTCGAGAGTTAATAAAGTGTGAAGATGAAGGTTGTGGTTAGCGACTCTATACTATTAGCAAATTATCCTGGTGCATTTTTCAGGGGACTACTGCTTTTGTAATTAAAGTTGATCCAATCGTTTATGTTTTTAGTGTTGGGACGCGAACAATGAATTCAGGATTGCATGTTGATGACCCTTTAAATCAATTACTGAGAATCAATAACGCTTGGGCAAAACTTGTTCAGCAAATGCAAGGGAAAAAATGAAGTGAGAAAACATGAACTCATTAAAAACTCCACTACTCAGTCCCACAGCCCACAGTCAGGCCCACATGGAAACTGCAACCCCAGAAAAAAAAGCAGCAAGAAAACTATGCAGATTTCCACAGATTGTTGAACCTGTCATTCAAATCTATTCATTTACTCATGTACAGTATGTGTGCGTGTGTGCATATGTATGATTGTGTATGTGTATGTGCGTGTATGCATGTGTCTGTGAGCGCGTAGGTTTATTGAATAATATGCAAACGCTTGGATGTTTAGATGATTGGTGTACAAAATTTATAAAGTGATATTTCCTTTTGGGTGTATAATATGAGAGACTTACTGTAGGCGTTTACCAAACAAGTGGTTATAACTGGATTTGCATTGTAAAAGTCGAGTTATTTTGGTGTACGCGTTCTGCTCATACTCTCAAAATCATTCAGCACAAATCAGCAGTTTCAATATAAACTTCTGCACTGTTATAGCAAACAAGTCAGCATGTTTTGTTCCGCCCGCAGCCCTTATAGCTATGGGGTCACTGAGGTCAAGACCTGGGTGAGTTTTTCATGTTCAGAAACAAATTTGAAGTACTATGAATTATTAATTTATTTAATGAATTAATTAATTAATTATCTGCATACTTAAGCTCGTCATCTAACGCAACTATTTACAAGCTTGATAACTCATTTGATCATTAAATGGTTCTGAAATTATAACAACAATAATAATAATAATAATAATAATAATAATAATAATAATAATAACTAGGTCACTGTGGCACAGTGGGTAGCACGATCGCCTCACAGCAAGAAGTTCGCTGGTTCGAGTCTCGGCTGGGTCAGTTGGCATTTTCTGTGTGGAATTTGCATGTTCTGCCCGTGTTGGCGTGGGTTTCCTCCGGGTGCTCCGGTTTCCCCCACAAGTCCAAACACATGCGCTATAGGTGAATTGGGTAAGCTAAATTGTCCGTAGTCAATTCAATTCAATTCAAGTTTATTTATATAGCGCTTTTTACAATGTAGATTGTGTCAAAGCAGCTTAACAAGTTCAATTAAAGTCCACATTTTTGAGTTTAGTTCAGTTCAGTTTAGTTCAGTTCAGTGTGGCTTAAGTTCCACTGGTGAAAGTTCAAACACTGAAGAGCAAATCCACCGAAGCGCAGCGTGTGTGTGTGTGTGTGTGTGTGAATGAGTGTGTATGGATGTTTCCCAGTGATGGAAAATTTCCCAGATATGCTGGACTAATTGGCGGTTCATTCCGCTGTGGCGACCCCAGATTAATAAAGGGACTAAGCCGAAAAGAAAAGGAATGAATTAATGAATTAATGAATTATTATTATTATTATTATTATTATTATTCAATCCTTCTAGTCTTTTATATATACACATTCATTTTCCTTCGACTTTGTCCCTTATTTACTATGGGCCACTATGTTTTACACAGTGGATGCCCTTCCAGGCACAACCCAGTGCTGGGAAACACCCACACACACACACACTACAGCCAACTAATTTATCCAATTCACCTATAGCGCACGTGTTTGGACTGTGGGGGAAACCGGAGCACCCGGAGGAAACCCACACCAACACTGAGAGAACATGCAAACTCCACACAGAAATGCCAACTGACCCAGCCGGGAGCCGAACCAGCGACCTTCTTGCTGTGAGGCGACTGTGCTAACCACTGAGCCAGCCATGTTTTGAGTATCACTTGCTCATTTTGTCATACTGGTTAAAATGAAGATTGCGTTATAAACATTAACAATGAATTAATCGCTATTATAAACAAGGGCTGATTATGAGAATTGAGTGGAAAAAATGACATCCCTGATTTGTTCACGAAAACATCTCTCCTCATTGCGCCTCTGAGATCTCGATGGGAAAAGAAAAGCACATCTGCAGTGCAAACTCTGCCATATCTGTGGGTTTCACATCAGTTCTGCTCCAGCACTGAGAAAACAAGGGAACATTTCAGCTCTTTTTTTTTTTTTCTTTTTCCTCGGGTGTTTGACAACATCCAGCCTTAAACTGATCCATACGCCACGTCTCACGGGGTCAAAGGTGAGCGTTTTACAGACTTCCTGAGCCATATTTGTTCAAAACAGCTGACAAAGTACTTGTGTATGCCTTAGAATGACTGCTGCGTTATTTCTCCATCACATCTGACCTGAACACACGTCACTTTATGTTCAGCACGTCTATAAAAATAGAAATCAAAGCAAACTGTACTGTGACCAGTTTCAGAATGTCATAACGAATTGTAGTAGTTTCTGGTGACGTCTTTAAAGACAATAAACAACTATTTGAATGTACGTTATAATAAATTATATAAGTCACTATAAACTATTAAAAAAGCAGCAATAACAATAAAAAGCAGTTTTAAGATAATTAAAAATATATTAAAGTATAATTTTTGTGTGCATGTATTTGTCTGTGTATGTATGTATGTATGTATCTATGAATGTATGTATGTATGTATGTATGTATGTATGTATGTATGTATGTATG
>CAIGQW010056839.1:9444205-9455400 GCA_903798125.1 Danio choprae | reverse complement strand
ATACATACATACATACATACATACATACATACATACATACATACATATATACATACATACATACATACATACATACATACATGCATACATACATACATATATATGCACACGCACACGCGCACGCGCACAATACATATATACACATTAGGGCTGCATGATATTGGAAAAATCTGACATTGCAATATTTTGTTTTGCTGCAATATATATTGCAATATAAAAACCATTTTGCCAGATGGCTCGAATTGCTCTATTTGTGAAAAATCATTCATTTAGATTGGTTGGGTTCATTTGTTAAGGGTGTCAATCATGTATAAAAATAAAATTGCAGGAATAATTACAATAGAGCCAAGAAAAAAGTAAATAAACAGCTCTTTATGGTTTTCCAGAGAGTCAAACAGTATTCAGATACAGAAATTTAGAAATGTAAAATAACACTATAATCTTCATTGTATTAAGAAATCAGTAAAGTTTTCTTTATTAAAGTTACAAATGTTTTACGTTATTGTGCCCGAATGCTTTACACTTTCTTAAAATGCCTTTAAAACACATGCAAATGATAAAGTTTCACTCTGTTATGGTTATAGATTGTAATGACTCCACAAATCTCATGTATTCTCAATTGTTGATCGACTATAATCCCAACTTAACATTGCATGTCCTGCGATGTGACTATTGCACACACACATGATATCGATGCCGAAATGATATATTGTGCAGCCCTAATATACACACACACATATTGTTTTCAGTGATGTTTTTGTAATTTTAAATTACTTTCAATTACTAATTATTTAAAAAGTGGTAAAACGCAATAATACCATAGTAAACAATTAAAAACATTAATTTTACCCACTTTTGGAAGAACTACATTACATTAATAAGTCAATTAAGAAGAATTTAATGACATATTGCTGATCATGATGTAAATGACTTTTTATTTTTATATTATACAATATAAAAAACATTAAATAAAAGGTTTTCCACTTTTTTGTCCAAATGTTGTCGCACAAATTAATGTTTATTCATTAAATAAAGCTTATAAAATTAATATAATAGTTTCATGTAAATATTATTTTATGCAATACCAAAACTAAGCAACAAAAAGTGATTAATAACAACAAAGATATTAGTTTTTATACTAGACTATCGATAAGCGCAAAGTACTACATATGCACTATGCACCATCACAAATTCAATTTAAGTCAATTGTGAGTATTTCAGTGTACTTGCTTTAAAATAAAAACTTTTAAGTGTACTTAAATTTACAACTTCAATAAATAAATAAATAAATCAAGGACATTAGTTTTTTTTTACTTCACCATATTTGTATGAGAAACATGAATTAACCATTTAAAATGAGTCACTTATAAGGTTCTCCATTGGTAAAGCACTCCAAAATGAGTCACTTATGAGGTTACCTTTCCATTAAAACGCTGCCTGTGAAGACAACTGCCTATTTAGGCAGCAGACAACGCAGCAGCTCACTAGGTGTTTGGAGAGCAGCCAATGTGCTGAACTTTTCAGAATGAATCCCACTGTTTAATAGAGGAACGAGACTCGGGATCGGTAGCGAGCGTCTAGTTTAGTCTACAGTCCAGTCAATGTTCATTCTAGAAGCATGTGATTGGATTTCACTCGCTGCCGTGTTCATTTCACTGTAAACAGACATAAAAGATGGAGAGCGAGACCTTTATACAGAGCCAAACTTGCACCCAATCCACAAACAACAAGTCCTCATGATTCAAGGCTTTTTATTTGGCCTGTTATTGGCTTTCTGGAATCTTTATTTTGTGACCCCTAACAGTGCTATAAAGCAATAAGACACTCCAGGCTATGTGGTATTGAATTTATTACATGCACAAAAACAAATGTTGAAATCCTGAGACTCTCAAGTGTGGTAAAAATCACTAAAATACCCAAAGACTTCAGCGCTTTATTATTCTGAAGACAACATCAATGGAATAAAAGATAATATGCTTAAGTACAATTCTTTCCACAATGAGTATTGTCTGATATTTGTAGGTGATAGTGTTGTCACAATACTGGAACTCGATACTGAAATTTAAAAACTCGCTCGTATGTCAGCTTATAGACCAGATGAAACTCGCTCGTATGTCAGCTTATAAACAGACCAGATGAAACTCGCTCGTATGTCAGCTTATAAACAGACCAGCTGATCTTCACAGCTTGAAAAAGCTCCAGTGTCCCTTTATCTGTGGTTACACTCAGTAAACAGCGGTGAGTTTGGTGAACTGATGACCTTCACGGCCAATCACAGTCATTACTGTTGAGCAAGTGAACACAACGGCCAATCAGCGCTGTTTAAGAACGCGCTCAACAGTGCTCAGATGCTAGCAGGAAATGGACGTTTTTAAAATTTCAGTACCGAATTCCAGTATCGTGACAACACTAGTAGGTAACTTAAATGAAAAACATATTTTAAGTTCGTGGTGAAATGAATGCAACTTAAATATATTAAATATTTAGCTTTTTATTTCAGCCAGTTGCTTATATCATGTAGTTTACACTATGATACGGAAACAATTTTGAACCGCCAACTTATCCAGCATATGTTTTACGCAGTGGATGCCCTTCCAGCTGCAACCCATCAATGGGAAACATCCATACACACCCATTCACACACATACACTACGGACAATTTAACTTGCCCAATTCACCTATACCGCATGTCTTTGGACTTGTGGGGAAACGGGAGCACCCGGAGGAAACCCACGCCAACACAGGGAGAACATGCAAAAATGCCAACTGACCCAGCCGAGGCTCGAACCAGCGACCTTCTTGCTGTGAGGCGATCGTGCTACCCACTGGGCCGCCGTGAGGCCCAATTTTCATTTTCATTTAGGAAAAATAAATAAATAAATCATTCAAATTATACAAGCTGTAAAAAAAATATTCGAAAATGATTCGTTTCCCACATTTTCCACTATGAAACTTTGATCTGTCCTTTTTTTGTTCGAAATAATGACTTTTATTGGCATTTATTGGCAGTCTGAAGTAGGGCTGCATGATTTTGGAATAATCTGACATGCGATATTGCGATGTTTTGCTTTGCTGCGATATGAATATAATTTTTATCAGATGATTTGAATAGCTCTATTTGGGAAGATTTCGTGCATTTGGATTAATGACTGGGATGATCAAGGCTTTTTCTGTGCAGTGCATCTGCATAAAATATCATAAATTACAAGCCTGCGTCAATGCGACAGAGCAAAAATAAAAAGTTAAACGCAATAAAAATAGCTTTATGGTTTTCTGGGGAGTCTAACAGTATTCAAGTACGGAAATTGAACAATTAAATGTAAAATAATATAGTCTGTATAAATCATTTAAAAATAATACTATTTAATAATACCTTTATGTGTATCTGCAATGCGACTATTGCAGATACACACATTGCGATAGATATGTTGTTCGCCCCTAATACGTAACAACTCTGTTTACTGTTGCTAAACGACAGAAGAATGTGGCGGATTAGAATGCGGTTCGTCCAATCAGAATGCAAAGCCAGAAAAATCATCTGTTTATAATATACCACTGACAATTATGCTCATCATAAACATCTGGAAGTGTTTGATGGGGCACAGACCTAGAAAGACTACCAGAAACTACATACAAATCCAGATAAACTGCTGGAACCATAAACCACCATCAACTTCACCAGCTACACCAAAAGTCACGATCTTCAAATCTTGATAATATGTTTTCAATGTCAATGAAAAACACACCAAAATAACCCCAGCGCACAAGGGCAGGAGGTTTACAGTCGTCTCTTATCAACGGCTGCCGGATTTAAATGTGCTTATCTACAAAACAAGAACAAAGCCAGTTCAAAATCACCGCCTCTTATTTGAATTCATATCTGCCCAAACAAGCTGCTCAAAGGGAGACTGAAACACTTCAATGACCTTTCAGACACTTCGGGTGGAGCGGAGAAAGGCAAGTCGTGGCCGGTCACAGGGCGTTTGGCATTTGTTGGGGTGTAATTTCATGTCTGTCACGGATAAGGGGATGACACCGGTATAATTCCACACGCCTTGTTTCGGTCAAGCGGAATAGGCAACAGTGCATGGAGACTAATGAAACTCAGCGTGGGGTTTTAGAAGAGATGCATTGGTTTGGTAATCACAAGTGAACTTCGGTCTGCGTGTAATATTCATGCAATAGAAATTCCAGAGCTTAAACATCATTTTATGACCAACGCAAGTCGACGGGACGTTTGCTGAAGCTTCTTGCACACTTGTTGGATCTGCACTTACTTTGAGGATCTTGCATCAACTAAATGTTTTTTGGTAACTTGTAGGGTTGTCGCGATACCATTAATTCACCTTACGATACTATACCAGCTGAAGTATCACGATGCCAAATAGTATTGCGATACTGTAATTCATAACTCAAATTATAAAAAAAATGGTCAGGAACGCTATATTTTACATATTATAATAGATCTACTGGGCAGCACGGTGGTGCAGTGGGTAGCACAATCCCCTCACAGCAAGAAGGTCGCTGGTTCGAGCCCCGGCTGGGTCAGTTGGCGTTTCTGTGTGGAGTTTGCATGTTCTCCCTGTGTTGGCGTGGGTTTCCTCCGGGTGCTCTGGTTTCCCCCACAGTCCAAAGACATGCGCTATAGGTGAATTGGGTAAGCTAAATTGTTCATAGTGTATGTGTGTGAATGGGTGTGTGTGGATGTTTACCAGTGACGGGTTGCAGCTGGAAGGGCATCTGCAGTGTAAAACATATGCTCGATAAGTTGGCGGTTCATTCCGCTGTGGCGACTCCAGATTAATAAAGGGACTAAGCCGAAAAGAAAATGAATGAATGAATGAATAGATCTACTTGAATTTAATTAATAATTCCCTTATTATTGAAATAAATACTATTTGCATGTCACTTCACCAAATATATATTCATTCTTTTTGTTTATTTTGTAGATAACTGACCAACAAAAAATACACTAAAATAAAGATACTAATTATACCATATGAAATTGGTTACAAAAAGAGCCTTTTTCCAACAAAATCAGGCTATATGAGGTGGTCAAAAATTGTTTCAATGTTTCTTGTTGCTATTTTGGGTTTTTCGTCTATTGTTTTTTTTTTTTTTCTAGTGTAATCAGGTAACAATCCAGAGTAATTAAAAATGTCACTTGAGTCGTTCTTTTAAAGAGATTGCTGCGGTTGTTGTAGCTACTAAATCATATTGACAGGAACAGAAATGAACCGATTCAGGTGTGCGTTTAAAACATCAGAAAACATACAACCTTAAAGGGCTTCACTGACTATTCAAATAAAATGCTCTATTGCACAAATGTGTGAGCATTTTAGTGACTTTCCACATGCAACACTAACTATTGTAGATAGACAGTTAATGACCATACTACTGTTTACAAACTACAATGGCAACACCGGTATTTAGGAGCCATAGTATTGCATTACTGCCATAGTACCGGTAAATTGTGCAATCTTAGTAACTAGTAGAAAGTGGGAATCATCCACAATATGATATTAATCACAATACAATATGGTTGGGATTTAAAATACACTGATATATTGCAAATTTATGACCCTTTTTTCCTCATCTCTCAACTTTATCCTCAAAGAAAAACAAGTCAATTTGTCAACAACTCTTCTAACTAAACAGAAACCCTCATCATACATTCATTTTCTTTTCGGCTTAGTCCCTTTATTAATCTGGGGTCGCCACAACTGAATGAACCGCCAACTTATCCAGCATATGGTTTATGCAGCGGATGCCCTTCCAGCTGCAACCCATCACTGGGAAACATCCATACACATTCACACACATACACTACGGACAATTTAGCTAACCCAATTCACCTATAGCGCATGTCTTTGGACTTGTGGGGGAAATCGGAGCACCCGGAGGAAACCCACGCCAACACGGGGAAAACATGCAAACTCCACACAGAAATGCCAACTGAGCTGGGACTCGAACTAGTGACCTTCTTGCTGTGAGGCCACAGTGCTAACCACTGAGCCACCATGTTAGGTATCATGAAAATCCAAAACATACCTATAGCACAGTTACAGTGCAAAATGGGACTGTCAAGCAGACAAACTGACCCACATCTTAACACTGGAACTACCGATCATTCTGAGTGTTCATATAAGACTATTGAATATCAGTTTTGTTATGTCATAGATACAATTTGTAGCTTCTATTGACATTTTAGGAATCATGAACTGAGAAACCAAAATTCCCTTGTTCTTTTGACTTACAAGAGGTCACAGTAATATTATGAAACATCCTCTAAGTTTCACAACTCAAAACCTCATCGTTCCTCTAAAATCAGCTTGTATTGAAGCCAGTCTGACAAAATGATAGAACATGGAATGCTCTACTTCATGATGTAAGAGTGTGGATAAGCTCCGCCTCCATAGATGATTGACACCTTCAACTTCACTGCCTATTAATATGCAAAGCTGTTAGCCGATCAGAGCAGTGGGAGTTTACTTCTACAATTGACCATGCCCATGCAAACAGTGTTCTGATGATGGTGAAAAATGGCACAGAATATAGACGACTTCTAAATTATGATTTTTATGTAAAAATCTTGATATCATTATAAGAGGACCTCAATAAAAAATACAAAATAAAAAACTGAGGTTGTTCAGGATCTCTTTTTTAATGTCTGTCGTCATATTTTATGAAGTCATTAACCTGAAAATGTGAAAAAATAACAATAATTGTAATACAGCCTATAAATGTTACTTGATGGCCCCCAAACATGCGCACATCAGTTTTTCCGGCAAGCAGGACAGCAAAGTTTTTTTCACCTCAGTAAAAATAGGATTTGAAAGTTTAAAAGACGTAAAAGTTATGTTTTTGCTATAAGAAAGTTATGTTTTTGTTCGGAAAATAGCGAGGCAACAGAGGCATGCATATTCAAAGGCACAAGAAAAAGTAGCACGTTGAATTGCATACAGCCAACTTGACCTTCATGGCCATTCAAGAAAGAAATTAATGAAATAATGTTGGAATAAAATACACACACTTACGCACGCCCGGTTACCAATTGTATTTTAACAAAGTTATAAAATGACAAGTTTTAGTAAAATGTCGTACCTTTCCGTGATGCCGTCATTTTTATTTTACCAACTTACTGCACACTAAAGATGACCAAGCTAACCAGTAAAAAAAAAAAAAACTAGCTCAACACTGCCAACTAGTGGACTGTAAAGAAATTGATTTTAATAAATCAACAAAACAGCATTATAAAACATTGCTGATATATTAAATATGGGCTAATGCATGTTTGCGACACTAGGCTCCATCAACAATTTCCCCACCCCTAGTAACTAGAGGCAGCAATCAGAGCTGAAGTGTGTTTGCATTGGTCTTATTGGCGAACCAATAGTAGGGAATGTGAAACCTGTTTGATAACAGCAATTATTTCTGCAACACTGCTCAGAGTGTTCAAGTGCTTATGTAGGAAATAAATCATGACATTCAAACTTCATATTTATATGAAGTCTAAAATTCAGGCATTCTTAAATCACTGCAGTATGATTAGCTGTACAGCACTGCTTTTGGTTTCTTCATTCATATTTTCTTCATTCCATAATTTTTCTACCACTTAACAAGTTAAGATATAGCACGTGCAGTCAGTTATGCTTTAGAACAATGCATGATGCTCTCATCTTTTGCACAGAGCCATACAGAAGTGAACTGAAGTGTTCTCCATAATGCATACTACATAATGCAGTACTGCAGTAAAGAAACATCTCGTGAATGCCACAAACAGGTAGAATGACATGAAGCACGTTGAACACAACATGGCATTTTAAAGTTGGAAAGCATACACTTGCAACCTTCGTTTACAATCCTTTTTTACAGTGGAGCAAGAGCAGAATGTTAGTATGCAATAGCAAACATAACAATTAGGCAACCCCATCCCCCAAGCCAAAAAACTCCACCCTCCTAAATGACTCCCTCCAATCAGATAGCTCGAAGGCAGTGGGCGTTACTGATTGGCTAATAAACTTTGCGTCACACCCTTAAGTTTTGCGGTTTACAGTATAATACTGTCAGGGAGGCAGGTGTGACATATTTGACCAACATAGGACAGGTAGTACAGATATTTTATGCATACCTTGGAGTAAAAGAGGCTTTCAAATAATTATTTAAAAAGATGAATGGCGATTTTACTAGACGTATCGCTAAGGTGCAAGTGTTTTATAATTGTGATTTATTTGATAGGCACTATTATAGAAGTCTGGCTACATAAGTGTGGCAAAACAAGAAGAAAAAGCAGGAGGAGTGCTCAAGAATTCAGCCAATCTCCTCCTCCATTTGACTTTCTCCAGTGAATGTCCTGTTTATGGGTATGTCACACCTCTAGGGTCTGAAGGCCAATGACTTTGTCCACATATATGTGATATATTTGACTGTGTGTGTGTGTGTGTGTGTGTGTGTGTGTGTGTGTGTGAGAGAGAGAGAGAGAGAGTTTGCAGAAGGGGTTTCAGGGAGTTAAATATTAATTACTTACTCAATCAAACTTTGACCCTCCTTCCTCAAACTCTCTCTTCACACCAAAAAAATGCAAATCAGCCAAGCCTGTCTTTGCCCCAAACGACACACACCCAAAAACGTCAATCCAACAACCCCAGTGCATTCCTCAATACTATTATCCAACACCACGCACGCACACACACACACACACACACACACACACACACACATCAATCTAACGATAAAACACCACAGCGGACTAAAACTAAAACAGTGTTCATTTCCCTCCACGTCCAAGCTAATCTTTCCGTTCCAGAAGAGCAGATAAACTCCAGAAACACGTTTCAGCAGCTATTTTAAGCTCCTGTGCTGTGATATCCACCGCTACTGCCATTTTAAATCCGGATGTCTGGTTGTAACCAGGAGTCTTTGAGAAAGAACAGAGGGAGAAGGGAGGAAAAACAGCACAAGGCGAATGAAACTCGCTCTGGTAAAACAGGTTCAGCCGTTACAATGTATCGCTCCCTCTCTCACGCGCGCGCGCACGACTGAAACATTGTAACACCGTAACGCTCGAAACCCGCGAAACATACTAACATTCGAAGCGCGCCGGCGTTCTAAAAAGAATCCCAGACATAAAAGAGTCCCGCAATGGTGACGAAAACAGGAATAGTCTCCAAATGCGGCCTCTTACCTTCCTCTGCTGCTTCTCCCAGGCCGGGTCCAGCAGCAGGTCCCGGTCCCAGTCGTTCTCTTGCTCCATGTAGGTTGGTGGCCCGCCCGCTGAATACTGGCCTTGATTATTAGCGGCGTGATAATCTACCATGTCAAAACCCTGAGGGCTGAAACTTCTAGACTCTTCCTAAAGCAGAAACGAAAATAAAACGGGCTCCGGTGCTCGCCTTTGTCGCTCGGTGTGCAGTATCCGCTGCGTGGACTGACAGTCTCCCCGCCGAGAGTGCGCTCCTACACCCGTCTGACAAAAATGGAGTAGGAGAGCAGCGCCGCTCCCACCGAGGAGGAGGTAGTAGGCCCGGGAAACTCATGAATATTTAAAAGAGGGTTTTACTTATTCAGAAGTTATTCGATCTTGGCTCCACCCACAAACTGTCTGATTGGGTGGATCTGCAGGAAGGTGGTCTTTTTAGATTGAAGATGTGGATTTTTTGTGTGATTAATGAAAAAGCCTGAGTGCTAATCGTGTATATATAGAAGAACATTGCATGTTCTTCCTGTGTTGGCGTGGGTTTCCTCCGGGTGCTCCGGTTTCCCCCAGTCCAAAGACATGCGGTACAGGTGAATTGGGTAGGCTAAATTGTCTGTAGTGTATGTATGTGTGAATGAATAAATGAGTGTGAGTATGAATGTTTGCCAGTGATGGGTTGCAGCTGGAAGGGCATCCGCTGTGTAAAACATATGCTGGATAAGTTGGCGGTTCATTCCGCTGTGGCGACCCCAGATTGAATGAATGAATATAGAGAGAGAGAGAGAGAGAGAGAGAGAGAGAGAGAGAGAGAGAGAGACTATATAGAGAGTTTTTATAATAGTAACCTTTATAAAATAAATTATTAACAATAATAATAATAATAAACGTTTTTATTTGTTTTACTTGAAGAATTTAAACACATTTATATATTTTTTAAATCCCTCGATAATTTATAATATCTTAGAATATCTCCCTGTGGACTGTATTATATATACACGCATACATATATTATAGATAAGTAGATACATTTAATAAGTAAATACATTTACAATTAAGTTTTTCTTGTTTTACTTGTATTTTTTAATTGGTCTCTAACAAATTTTGTTTTCTAATGTCTAACTTATAGAATATCTCATTTACATACGTATGAAACCTTTCCATATACATTTGCATATAGTTACTACAGAGCCCAGTCTTTTTGGTCTCAACTATTTATTTATTAATCTTGTGTTGTTTATCGATATATTGTGACTAATCGTATACGAAATAAAAGTTTATGTATTATGTATTTACATAATATATGTGCATGTACGGTACATATTTATTATCTATATATAAATGCACTCATACATACACATATATATATTTTATTTTGATATATTAATTAATTTTGTTATATATAAATATTTTATATATATATATGTATATATATGGGCTGCACGGTGGCACAGTGGGTAGCACAATCGCCTCACAGCAAGAAGGTCGCTGGTTCAAGCCTCGGCTGGGTCAGTTGGCATTTCTGTGTGGAGTTTGCATGTTCTCCCCGTGTTGGCGTGGGTTTCCTCCGGGTGCTCCGGTTTCCCCCACAAGTCCAAACACATGCGCTATAGGTGAATTGGGTAAGCTAAATTGTCCGTAGTGTATGTGTGTGAATGAGTGTGTGTGGATGTTTCCCAGTGATGGGTTGCAGCTGGAAGGGCATCCGCTGCGTAAAACATATGCTGGATAAATTGGCGGTTCATTCCGCTGTGGCGACCACTGATTATTAAAGGGACTAAGCCGAAAAGAAAATGAATGAATGAATAAATATATATAAATTTACACATACAATATTATGTAACCTTTTGAAAACAAGCTTTTATTTTGTATTGTATTGTATAGTTAGTCATGATTAAGCTTTTAACTATATTTATTGCATATATTTCCATTTAACAACATGAATTAAATTAAACCTGAAAGATTTTGCACTAATTCTACCTCAATAATTAAATGTGTTAAG
>CAIGQW010056839.1:9333592-9343947 GCA_903798125.1 Danio choprae | reverse complement strand
TCTGCATATACTCCAGAATGTTCTGAAGAGTGATCAGATGATCTGCAGAGTCCTTCTTTGCCATGAAAATGAACTTAATCCTGAAAAACACTTTCCACTGCATGTCATTGCTGTCATTAAAGGAGCTGCTGAGATCATTTCAGTAATCGTCTTGTTAACTCGGGTGAGAATGTTGACGAGCACAAGGCTGGAGATCATCATGTCAGGCTGATTGGGTTAGAATGGCAGACTTGACATGTTAAAAGGAGGGTGATGCTTTAAATGATTGTTCTTCCATTGTTAACCATGGTGACCTGCAAAGAAATGCGTGCAGCCATCATTGCGTTGCATAGAAATGGCTTCACAGGCAAGGATATTGTGGCTACTAAGATTGCACCCAAATCAACAATTTATAGGATCATCAAGAACTTCAAGTAAAGAGGTTCAGTTCTTGTTAAGAAGGCTTCAGGGTGTCCAAGAAAGTCCAGCAAGCGCCAGCATCATCTCCTACAGAGGATTCAGCTGCGGGATCAGAGTGCCACCAGTGCAGAGCTTGCTCAGGAATGGCAGCAGGCAGGTGTGAGTGCATCTACACACACAGTGAGGCCAAGACTTTTGGAAGATGGCCTGGTGTCAAGAAGGGCAGCAAAGAAGCCACTTTTCTCCAAAAAAAACATCAGGGACAGATTGATCTTCTGCAAAAAGTATGGCGAATGGACTGCTGAGGACTGGGGCAAAGTCATATTCTCAGATGAAGCCCCTTTCCGATTGTTTGGGGCATCTGGAAAAAGGCTTGTCTGGAGAAGAAAAGGTGAGCGCTACCATCAGTCCTGTGTCATGCCAACAGTAAAGCATCCTGGGAGTGGGCTCACTCACAATTTTGGCCAAAACACAGCCATGAATAAAGAATGGTACCAAAACACCCTCCAACAGCAACGTCTTCCAACAATCCAACAACAGTTTGGTGAAGAACAATGCATTTTCCAGCATGATGGAGCACCGTGCCATAAGGCAAAAGTGATATCTAAGTGGCTCGGGGACCAAAATGTAAAAATATTTAGGGTCCATGGCCTGGAAACTCCCCAGATTGTAATCCCATTGAGAATTTGTGGTCAATCCTCAAGAGGTGGGTGGACAAACAAAAACCCACTAATTCTGACAAACTCCAAGAAGTGCTTATGAAAGAATGGGTTGCTATCAGTCAGGATTTGGCCCAGAAGTTGATTGAGAGCATGCCCAGTCCAATTGCAGAAGTCCTGAAAAAGAAGGGCTAACACTGCAAATAGTGATTATTTGCATAAATGTCATGTAATTGTGGATAAAAGCCTTTGAAAGGTATGAAGTGCTTGTAATTATATTTCAGTACATCACAGAAACAACTGAAACAAAGATCTAAAAGCAGTTTAGCAGCAAACTTTGTCAAAACTAATATTTGTGTCATTCTCAAAACTTTTGGCTACGACTGTATTAGCCTAATCCACGGGTCATGTGTGTTCCGAACCGTGGGTTGTGATCCGTACGAATCGCGTATCAACCATTAACCGTTAAGAAGCCGGTATGTATGCATGTATGTATGCATGTATGTATGTATGTATGCATATATATGTGTATATATGTATATCTCACAGAGAAGAAAAAAAATCGCAATGTAAACCTTTTTTTAATATCTTGCAGCCCTAAAACATGTTGGTGATAACATTTAAAAAAAAAAAAAAATACAATTTCATATCACATTAATTATCTTTTTCTTCTATATCGCACAGCCCTGCTGTTTATTTAAGTAACTAATTGCTAATGGTGTTGCTGCTTGATTTTCTATTGGAAATCAGCGACACAAAAACCTCAAAAATGACCAAAAACTATGATCATTTTAATACGGTAAGCCATAAGTACAGTCTGTGTGAAGGAAAAGATCTGGTATAGGCCAAGAAAAACATCTGTAAGCCAAAAGCTAAGAGCATCAGATGGTATCACATGAAACAGCTCAGTGGAAAGACGAGAAGGAAAAAAGCCATTTCTGCCATTATGCCGTCAAGCAGAGCTATGCAAAGGACAAGCCCAGACTCTTTTGTAGTAATGTCCTGCGTACAGATGAAACTGAGATGCATTTATCTGATCACAACCTGAAGTGCTATGCATGGTAAAACAAGGGAATACTTTTATTATTAGATAAAAATAGATTAGCACCTCCTCCCTGCTGTAAGTGTTAATGGCTGATCCATCATGGTCAGTGTGGGAAACGCATGTACTTATGAGGACATTTATGATGGAGAATCACCATGTTTAATAAAGTCCACGTGAATTGGAAGTTGCTAAGACGTTTCCTTCCTTCATTTTCCTTCGGCTTAGTCCCTTTATTCATCAGGGGACGCCACAGTGGAATGAATCGCCAACTATTCCAGCACGTTTTACAAAGCGGATGCCCTTCCTGCCGCTTCCCAGTACTGGGAAACACCCATTCACATTCACTCACACACACACACACACACACTCATACACTACGGCCGATTTTGTTTGCCCTGTTCATTTATATTGCATGTGTTTGGACTGTGGGGTAGAACTGGACAATTATTATTCAATTATGCACTTCTAGTTGAAAATGAATATTGAGAAGGGGGCGGGGCTTTCTTTTTGTGCATCATTCCCTCATGGCAAACTAATGGTGAGAGGGGCGTGGTTAAGAATACTGTGGCCGAAGCGTCAAACTTAGTAATTATATTTCATAAATTGTATAAATAAATAAATTATTAGCAGCAAAAGATAATTTTTTGCAGGCTTTATTGCAGATACAGTTGAAGTCAGAATTATTAATATATTTTTCTCCAGTTTCTGTTTAATGGAAAATGGTTTCTGTTAATTAGGCAAGTCATTGTATAACGCTGGTTTGTTCTGTAGACCACAGGTGTCAATTCGAGTTCCTGGAGGGCCGCAGCTCTGCACAGTTTAGTTCCAACTCTAATTAAACACAAACTAATTGAGTCCGTCAGGTGTGTTTGAAACCTACAGGTAAGTGCGTTGGAGCAGGGTTGGAACTAAACTGTGCAGAGCTGCGGCCCTCCAGGAACTGGAATTGACAGGTGCTGCAGACAATCGACAACAAGTACTGCTTAAGGGGGCCGATAATATTGACCTTTAAATGGCTTTAAAAAAATTTAAAACTGCTTTGATTCTAGCCGAAATAAAACAAATAAGACTTTCTCCAGAAGAAAAAACATTATAGGAAATACTGTGCAAATTTCCTTGCTCTGTTAAACATCATTTGGGAAATATTTGAAAAAGAAAGCAAATTTTACAGGAGGGCGAATAATTCTGACTTTAACTGTACATGTCTCTTTACTCACAGCTGATTGGTGCAGGTTTGGGTTTGCGGTCCAGAATAAAATGTGATTCTGAGACGTGTTTTCAGCTGTGTTTTCAGTTATGATGCTTATTTGGGGTGCGAAAACTTTTGGAGTGCCTGTAAATGATTGAGCTTTACATATAAGGAGTGTATGTGTCTCTGAATGTATTTTATATTAGGAATATTCTGGTTTTGGCAAGCTAGCATGGTTTTAGTAGAGAAACGTGCGGTTGAGTGCTGAGGATTACTTTACTTGACGTTTTCTCTATGAAAGCAGAAACACACACACACACACACGCACACGCACGATACACTTGAGAATTAAGCAGGAACAGAAACTGAGCGTGTGTGTGTGTGTGTGTGTGTGTTCCTGTGCATGATCGTCACACTTCAGTGGGTTATTGTATATTTTTAAAATGTTGTTTGTGTCTTTGTGTATGAACTATTTTGTATGTATGCGTTTTGTAGAGCATATGCAGTTTAAGTCAAAATTAATAATGATAATAGTAACAGACTAACAGGACAATTACAGGACATTTTGGTCTCAGTATTTCCTACAATATTATTTCTTCTGGAGAGTCTTATTTTTAGTTTGTCTGGAATAAAAGCAGCGTCATCATCATCATTATTATTATTATTATTATTATTATTATTATTATTATTATTATTTTTAATTCTCAAGTTTTACTGTATTGTCATTTACATGTACGTATACACAGAACGACATTTCGTAGCATTGGCTCTACAGTTCCAATAGAAATAACCCTAAACAATAAATAAATAAATAGTATAATATAGCAAGAAAAAAAATCACATACATTTTAAGGTCAATATTATTAATCCCCCTAAGAAATAGATATATTTTTCGATTGGTTATAGAACTTATCTCGGTTATCCAATTACTTAATTAACCTAACTTGCCTATATAATATAATATAATGCCGGGCAGCGTGGTGGCGCTGTGGGTAGCACTCTCGCCTCACAGCAAGAAGGTCACTGATTCGAGCCTCGGCTGGGTCAGTTGGCATTTCTGTGTGGAGTTTATTCTCCCCGTGTTGGCGTGGGTTTCCTCCGGGTGCTCCGGCTTCCCCCACAGTCTGTGTGGATGTTTCCCAGTACTGGGTTGCAGCTGGAAGGGCATCCGCTGCGTAAAACATATGCTGGATAAGTTGGCGGTTCATTCCAATGTGGCGGCCCCTGAAGGAACTAAGCCGAATGAATGAATTTCTGAAGGTTTCTTCAGTAACTGTATAAATATACACACATATTGCTTTAGATGAATTAATTTACTTGGGCTTGATTGCCATGTGATTATTTCATGATGATTGAAATGTGATCATTTCATGATGTGATTGAATCATGATGTGTTTATTTCAGAACGATTCGGGTTTGGCTGAAGCGGGACAGTGGACAGTACTGGCCCAGCATCTACCACACTGTGTCCTGTGAGTATCACTTCAGCCCCAAAAAACACCTGTTATAAAGAGCAAAATGGGAGACGTTTCGCATAATGCTCGTGCTGTTCTTGTACAGTAGCAGACATTAGAGACAAAAAGAGCATCGTTAATACTTTTAGCTTATGTACTAAATCCCAAATGTCTGAAAGCCATACGATTCATTTGAAATCAATGTTTAAATCCGTGTGTTTGATTCGGTGAGAGACGCAGGAGACGGACTCTCCAGTTCTGAAGAAAAGTCATAAATAAATGAAAATTATACATTTTTAATACGTCTTCATGCGCAATGGTATGGTCACTATGGTAACTCTTTCTGTTGCCATGGCAATTATATCATCTCCTAATTTGTCATATATATATTCCCCAGTGACGCCAGCAAGAGTGTGAACGTGTGTGTTTTGATTATTGAGTGCATTAAATTGAGAATTGGCGAAAAATGGTTGAGAAACAATTATTTGAGTAATATTAGTAATAGTAATAATAGTAATATTAAGTATTTATTAATAATGAATTGGCTTGCTTTTTTCGGTTATGGTTAGTAATTTTATTTGCTTTTTTTGGTATTATTATTATTATTATTATTATTATTATTATTATATCTTTTATTATTAATAATTTATTATTATCATTATTATTATTATTATTATTATTATTATTGTTGTTATCATTAAATATTATTATAATTATTGTTATTAAATATTATTATTATTATTATTATTATTATATTATTATCATTAAATATTATCATTATTATTATTATTATTATTATTATTATCATTATTGTTTATAATTATTATTTTAAATATTTATTTTGAGATTTTACTTGTTGTTTCAGTTTTAGGTTTGTAAATGTTCACACGTTCTTGATTATTTAAATTATTTTTTGCTTTTGCTATTTTTGTGTTAGTTTAGCTTCAGTTAGTTTCTTTTTATTTCAAATGAAAATTTTAGCAATTGCAATGATTTGACTTAAAAGCAAAAACAAATCATAAGAAAATGTAAAATAAATAAATAATCATGTAAGTACTGTAGACTAGTGGCAGCTTTTGAAAAACTAAAACATTTATTTGAATCAATTGAAATGTATGTAAAGTGTTTTATTTAACACCCTGATGATGTTGGCCAACCGATACCGAGACAAAATAATAATGGCTGTGATATTGGCAACCGCCTTCTCTTTTTTGTCTTTTGTTTTGGTTTATTTACCTGTTTGCATAATTAATATTTATTTATTTCTTACTTTATATATTTACAAGATGATTTTAATTGTTTTATTTTCATGTCAATGTTCTGGATTTGATGTTAATCTGTATTTGCAAATAAGAAAATCAAGACAAATTTTAAAACAAACATCAAATAAAATTTCCATTAGCAGTCAAGGCGTTACAGTGGTCCCTCGCTATGACGCGGTTCACCTTTCACGGCCTCGCAGTTTGTGTTCTGCGTCCTGATTGGCTGTAGACCATTGTCCATCAATCTCCTCCATGTCTCCTGTACAGTACAGAATGGGTTCAGCTTGCATTTCAGAATTGTAAACATGGGTTTATATCAGCATACACACACCGGCGGCGTACGTCGGCAGCTGTCTGTGAGCTATGACTCAGGACACTGTTCATATTTCTGCCACGCCACAGAGCGCCATCTGAATACTTTTATTTTAAATCACATGCGAATGTGCGCCTCCGGTGTGTGTTACTTCTAACTGGTGTGCGACGCCGTTAAGGATGGAGTCTGCTTTAGCTTTGTGGATCAGTGACTGCAGGATAAAGAACATTACGCTGGATGCCAACATTATCCGCACAAAGGCTGAAAAGCTTTATAAACCTTTTGCTAACAGCGATGAATGTTTGCTCCTGACGACAGGTTTAGATCTTTGCTTTCATTCTATAATGCTGGACTTATTTTTCTATGAAAGTTTGAGCTTTGAGAGTGTTTAAACAAGAGAGAAAAGTGTGCAAATGTTTATGCCTGTCTGAGAAGTGTATAAAGTGTGTAGTGAGGGGTTTTACAGCTTTAAAACATCTAGAATAATTGTAAATAATAAAGCTAACTACTTCGCGGATTTCGCCTATTGCTGCTTATTTTTAGGACGTAACTCCCGCGATCAATGAGGGACCACTGTATTTCTAGTTTTCATTTGTTTTTTAAGCTTAAAGGTTCCGTGAAGTGCATTGAAATGTGCATTTTAAAACCACTAAAAGATGAAGACAGGGCGTGCAATAGCATCTTGAAGAGGGCGGGGCATGTCAGATACTAGAGAACATTTGATTGGTCAGAAGATGTGATGAGAAACTGAAGTAGGAGGTGATGCCAAAAAAAATGTTAGAAAGATCTACTACTAACTAACATCTAAAAACCTTTATTTTAATTTCACAGCCACTGTGAAGTCCACTTAATCCAGATTGGCAATGTTTATTTTGCTACGGTAGCTCACATTGTTATTCAGAAAGTCTGCATGAAGCGGAAGCTGCGACCATTTTTATTTCTTCGTATTGTGCTGCAGTTCCTAGAGAAACGGAATATTAAATGAGAAAGCAGTGGGCGTGGCTTGTTTTTTTTATACTGCGAGCTGATTGGATGTAGTAAAGTAGGCATTTCATTCAGAAAGATCAGGAAAAGGGATTGGGGAGAGTTATTACAACCTAACAGACTCCTCCTCCTCACCATTACTGGTTGTTGTCAAAAGTGACAGCTGGAGGGGCGTGGTTAAGTATGTTAGCCCCGCCCAATACCTCAGACTGACATCATCTGAGAATTTAACTGAAAACATACACGAAGTGCATTTTCAGATTTCAATTCTAAATTGACCAACACTTTTTTGTATTCTTAATGACATGCACAGATGAATTGTTCACCACAAAACTAGCGATGTGAACTAACAAATCAATATGGTTGGCTTTGTGTGTACTTTTCATGTGTACTTTAAATATTTTGCCTAATATATGCACTTAGTTTGATTTAAGCTCTTATTCTGGTGTTCAAATGTAAATGGTTATCGTTTCAAAAGAGTCCTCATAATTGAGTTCTGAAGTAGTTGTGTTTGTGTGTGCTCAGCGCCCTGCTCCTGTGTGTCGTATCATCATGAGAGCCGCCGGATCTTCATCGGTCAGGATAATGGAGCCGTTGTGGTGAGTGTCGCTGTATCCCGAGGGCCGGAGTGTTTTGTCTCGATATCTGTTCATATGCATGTCATCAGATTAGAAGTGCACTCATACAAAAACAAACATTTTCAATAGGCCTGCAGTTGCACGATACCGGAAAAATATACAATGTTGTTGATGTAGATCGATATTTTGATATTTCTCAAGATATAACATTTCTCTAGAACAATACTGTTTTTATTAGCTGTTTTTAAATCATTTATTTAATTTACATTTATATTTAGTCATTTAGCAGATGCTTTTGTCCAAAGTGGCTCACAATTGAGGCATTCAGCGATTCAACAAGAAGAGGCAATACACACAACAAGTGCTAATTATATAAAGGAACTCTTTGCTCCGAGAATTTAGTGCTAGAGAGTGTGTGTTTAGAGAGAGAGAGAGAGAGAGAGAAAGAAGTGTGTTTCTACGGGGGTTTGTCAAGCCCACTCACATTTCATAAATGCATAGTTTTTTTGTGCTAATTGTAAGAATGAAGATTAATCACATGCAAAATAAAAGTTTGTTTTGACATACAATATATATGTGTGTATTATACGTATATTTATTATCTATATGTAGTGCATGCACATGCATAAAAACAAACTATGCAAAACAATTTCGTTATATATATATATATATATATATATATATTCATGGGCCACTTTATTAGGTACACCTTACTAGTACCGGGTTGGACCCCCTTTGCCTTCAGAACTGCCGTTATCCTTTGTGGCATAGATTCAACAAGGTACTGGAAATATTCCTCAGTGATTTTGGTCCGTATTGACGTGATAGCATCACGCAGTTGCTGCAGATTTGTCGGCTGCACATCCATGATGCGAATCTCCCGTTCCACCACATCCCAAAGGTGCTCTATTGGATTGAGATCTGGTGACTGTGGAGGCCATTCGAGTACAGTGAACTCATTGTCATGTTCAAGATTCCAGTCTGAGATGATGCGCGCTTAATGACATGGCACGATATCCTGCTGGAATTTGCCATCATAAGATGGGTACATTGTGGTCATAAAGGGATGGACATGGTCAGCAACAATACTCTGGAAGATTGTGGCGTTGACATGATGCTCAATTGGTACTAATGTGCTCATAGCATGCCAAGAAAATATCCCCCCCACCATTACACCACCACCACCAGCCTGAACCGTTGATACATGACAGGATGGATCCATGCTTTCATGTTGTTGACGCCAAATTCTGACTCTACCATCCGAATGTCACAGCAGAAATCGAACTGCTGCTCACTGAATATTTTCTCTTTTTCGGACCATTCTCTGTAAACCCTAGAGATGGTTGTGCGTGAAAATCCCAGTAGATCAGCAGTTTCTGAAATACTCAGACCAGCCCGTCTGGCACCAACAACCATGCCCCGCTTAGTCACTTAAATCACCTTTCTTCCCCATTCTGATGCTCTGTTTGAACTGCAGCAGATCGTCTCGACCATGTCTACATGCCTAAATGCAATGAGTTGCTGCAATGTGACTGATTAGAACTTAGTGTTAATGAGCAGTTGGACAGGTGTACCTAATAAAGTGGCCAGTGAGTGTATATATTTAAATTTATATATAATTTGTATCATATACATACATATTTTATATCTAAATATGAATAAACATTTTCTCGAATGTAGCGTGTGTATTTATATATTAATAATAAATTCACACAGTAGTTCACACACACACATATCAAAACAAACTTTTATTTTTGTATGCGATAAATCTTTGCTCAGCACTAATAAAATAAAATAAAAACTCAGCACAAACAAAATACACTTTATTAATCTCATATTTCACTCCATCTATAATTTATTAAAGGCTCATATTTGTGTTTCAGCAAAGTTTGTGAACGCATGAGATTGAGTCAGGGGTTAACTCGCACACTCACACACACCGTGTTATTTCTCTGTGTGCTCTGCAGGAGTTCCTCATCTCAGAAGACTTGAACAAAATGAACCATGTTAAAACATACCCAGGTAAAAGCAGAGGCTTATGGGAAGTGAATGAAGTGTCATTTGCTTAAGTGCACTAATACACTTCAGATGCTGGGCTGGGTTTCCCTTCTGTGTATTTGTGTGTGTGTGTGTGTATGTGTTTGTTTGTACTGTATGTATGCTTATTAGTGTTTGTTGCATGTATGTTCATGTTCTGTGTGTGTTTGAGATGTATGTGTTTGTGTATACTGTATGCATGCTTGTTATTGTGTGTGTGTGTGTGTGTGTGTGTGTGTGTGTGTGTGTGTGTGTGTGTGTGTGTGTGTGTGTGTGTGTGTGTGTGTGTGTGTGTGTGTGTGTGTGTGTGTGTGTGTGTGTGTGTGTGTGTGTGTGTGTGTGTGTGTGTGTGTGTGTGTGTGTGTGTGTGTGTGTGTGTGTGTGTGTGTGTGTGTGTGTGTGTGTGTGTGTGTGTGTGTGTGTGTGTGTGTGTGT